>VMBQ01016615.1:0-10130 GCA_007657795.1 Dreissena rostriformis | reverse complement strand
GGGGGGGGGGGGGGGAGTATAGACGGATACAAAGTCGAAGATGTTGCTTTAAAAATGACAAAACTGAATTCAGAACATCTGAACATTCACACAACAATCTTACAACTTCAATTATATGGAGGCACACACAAAACCAGTTTGTTCAAAGTTCAATGATGTAGCGTTTACAAGAAAACAGGTGTAAATAACCGATCATCTCCAGTGAACATGAATGAAACAAAACTTCAAGACAAAATTGAATAAAGTGTTTTTATAACTCAAATCAATACGTTAGTGTTCTGTTCAATAGCAATGTCACTGAGAAAGTGATTTGTTTAGCGGAATGAAAAATCAACCTCTCGATCTGAATATGATAATAATCAGGTTAACATAAATTCGATAACAACTTGTATTAACAAGCCCATGCGTTTTGTTTAAAATAATTCAGGTGCCCGATTTCACTTGCTAAATCGGTGGTGGGATTTTATTTCAGTCATTGATTAGTAATTTATTACCGTATCGCCATTGTGTTCGATCCCGTGATGCATCAGTATCGTATGCAAATCATGGCGGAACGATTGACGCGATATCCCGATCTCGTTCGTTGTCGCGAGATAAACACCAATGTCTTGACAATTTCAAACAGCAACGATCAGACCTTTTAAGAACTGAACGCAAAAAATCAACTTCGACAATGCCATTTAATAGAATCTTTTAATTTACGGCATTTAAATTATAACTTTTAAAATGGCAGTTAGCTTCCCGTCAGAAGAGAAATCTTGGACATATTTCTCCCACCTGAATAATCCAAATCATGCTTTTCACAATATGAAATTCAGTAAAACATTCAATGAACGTAAGACGTGTTTATCAAATTAAACTACATGGATGCCACCGTAATCATTTAACGACACCAACGTCCAAGTTTTACGAATCGGATGCTTTACGACTGTTCTGGCGCAAAGTAATCAGCATTTGTGTCCCGCGCACTGCGTTCTAGTTGCCACTAGATGACCATATATTATGTAAGAACATTATTTAAAATCGCAAGGAGTGTTAGTTTAATTTGAAATCTAGACTGAAATAGTATGCCCGCATGATCATTACTCATGCACATATTCATCCGAATTTGGTGTCAATTGCGTCGTCATGCCGCAATAAAAGCATAATCAAAAGTTATTAAAATAATATTAAAAATCTGTTATTTTTAATTTCTTAGAACTCTTAACATGAAACCATACATGTATTTAGAACAATCTTCAGTCAGTGCCATCTTTTGCATAATTAATGTCTCCATAACAACCAACAGATTTGTGTAATCTTCGAAATTGATGTTTCCAAATTAACCATAATTTATACATTCGTATGGCATGGATGTTTATATTTTTCCAGTGTAACCTTCTTCTTCCTTCTTCTTCCAATTGATGTACAAATCTCACTCTGGAGCATACTCGTACATTGCCTTCAACCTTCAGATGGAACAAACGTCTACAATGGTGTTTTAAGATCAACCTACAAATGAACATTTTTTCGCGCATTAATGTGTCGAGAACAACATCAATTTGCATACATTTTTGGCATCAATGTGTCATGACTTACATTCAGAGCACTTTGCACAAATGAATCGAAAATAATTTCCATTTGTGTGCAGATGATGATGATGTTGATAATACTAAACTTATTATACTGATGTAGCTGCTGCGGATAAGGATATCTAAGGTGATCTCCTTAATGATGATGAGGAGGAGGGAAAGGAGGAAGAAGTGAAAGATGGCCAGGATGACGACAGTGATCAACAGAAACAATTCAAGTCATGTTTCAAACTCTCTTTTAGTAAAACAATTTACACATTGAAGCCCCGATGACTGTTAGCGTTTTGTAATACTCCAAAACGGGACTCGACGGATGCATCTTGTAATGCAATCAAACTGAAAACACGGTGAATATCTCGCTGGTAGACAAGTGAGGTCAATTAAAATTCTTGTTGTTGACACAAGCGACCTTAAGGCAATCGCGCGGTAGAAATTGCGCCAGAAATACGGCAACGAAAATCGTGTCATTTTCCTGAGGATGGAAGCTATAGTTTATGAGCGTCAGAGTAATATAATCAGGAGTGCACTCATTNTAACAGCAGAAGGATGCTCATATTTGGGCGAAGAATAAACTAGCAATCTTCTTTTATAACAGCAGAAGGATGCTCATATTGGGACGAGGAATATACATGCACTAGCAATCTTCTTTTATAACAGCAGAAGAATGCTCATATTGGGGCGAGGAATATACATGCACTAGCAATCTTCTTTTATAGCAGCAGAAGGATGATCATATTGGGGCGAGGAATATACATGCAATAGCAATCTTCTTTTATAACAGCTGAAGGATGCTCACATTGGGGCGAAGAATATACATGCACTAGCAATCTTCTTTTATAACAGCAGAAGGATGCTCATATTGGGGCAAAGAATAAACTAGCAATCTTCTTTTATAACAGCAGAAGGATGCTCATATTTGGGCGAAGAATAAACTAGCAATCTTCTTTTATAACAGCAGAAAGATGCTCATATTGGGGCGAAGCATATACATGCACTAGCAATCTTCTTTTATAACAGCAGATTTTGTTCACGTATGTACTTTAAACGGCAGTATCAGCCTCAAAGACGACATTTCGGGGGAAAAACACTAATCATTAATAACTCAGGCTTCTTAAATATTCATAATTTTAATATTTTGGCCACATAGATCGATACGGACACGGAACCTTACGTGCGGATTTGAATGAGAAGGCAAGACGAAGTATTGCTCTTTTTTGAAATTTCTTACTTGATATACTTATTCTGAATATCAGATTGTGACAACTTTACGTCATAATATTACTCTAAACGTTATACTGACAAAATAAGAATAATTGTCTGGTTTTACAGGATAATTTTTGTATAAAACTAGTATATTCTCATTTTAACTGTAGATTAGACCTTAAACTGACAGAGATATAATGTTGCTGTTGGACAAATCTGTGAAACATACAAAAATACGCATTAAGCGCGTTTCACTCTCCGACGATTTTACGGCGTTAAATTGACTTCCCTGATGATTGTCAACCGGCAAACCGTTGAGGAGACATTTGTTTCTCGCAAACATTTCCTCATCGGAGCTAATTTTCCCCTCACCCGATAATGGGTAAAATATGCAGACGTATTTAAACCCATCAATTTCATCATGGTGCTCACATGGTTATAGACTGGCGACCGATCGAAATCTCGCGAGATTGGAATAGTCCCCCAATGGAAATGTCTCCAGTTAGGCCGATAAATGTACGATCTTCGCTCAGTTTAAATGGCTGAAGTTGGAATACGGATGTTTATTTGCAAATATTTAAATCTTTATTTAATTATGTATGTTATAATTGCTTTTCCTTTTCTAAATAATTTTCCTGGACGTCATGTTAGCGTTCCATCTTAAATATATTTATAAAAAAACAACATTTGATCAGACATAATAATTGTTTTGTTTTAACTAAAAGAAGAGTTGTTCTGTAGTGAACTCCTATACATGGGTTTTAAATGCCACTGTAGATCTCAATGTTTTTTTAAATGTAAATGTTTTTGGTGATGGTGTTGCGGAAGGTGGTAATTTCAACTGATTGATACATTTAAATGCTTCAGTATAGGCCATTCAAGCTTTGATAATCGCTTATATGTATCTAGACAAAGAGCTCAATTATGGATGAACAACTAGTCAATAGCAACGCAAAAAGAAGGAAAGGAACCCGAACACAGCGTCGTAAAATATAGCTCTCATTTCAATATCACAATTATTTATCAAACCATGTTAGAATTGAGTTATTTTTTCATACTATCGTTAATCGGTGAATAAACAACTCTTTTTCTTTCTGATTCGAAGCTTATTTACAACACGGCCAACGTTTTAATTCATGACTCCATATCGTTGTTACAATTGGAAAATAAACAACGAAAAATGTAAAAATATTTCTTAAATTTATAACTAAATTCTTATTTGTGCATGGCAATTTCTCAGTGAGCGTTTCGAAAAACCGGGTACCAGGCCTGTTTTCATTATTGGACTGGACTAACATTATCGTCTCATGCTTTGACTTTAAATCAATAATGATCTAAAACCCGTCCCGCTCTGTAAGGCTCAGCTTGATTAACAGTGGAAATTCTTAAACTGCTATTCACCGATTCAATATTCTCCTCCGCTAAATTGTATGGGGGACAATCATTTAAAATGCATTTATTTTTTCTCGAGTGTTTCAAAATTTGATACAATGGTACAAAGATCCATTTAAAAAAAATAGCTATCGGCGTACAGACAAATACCTAAGCTTGTCTAAACACACAGAACTTGGTAGTTTTTTGTTGAATTAGACTTTATTCGTTTGCGTCATGATTTATTCAAGTTTTTGAAGTGTTTTCTCTTCAAATAAAGGCGTTAAAGGTCAGATCCAGGACAAAGTGACTCAAGCAAATTGTGTTATAATGCAATAAAATATGTATGTATGTTATAAACTCGTTGACTTTCATAATTAACCTTATGGATATAATCATCATNTACCAATGACTATTTAAGATGGAGATTTATAAATATTCTACTGAGAAAAAAGATGCTCTGGTTGTAAAACACTTTCATCTGTCTTCTGTTGATCTCGTTTCATGTGCTCTCTAAGCATTGACTAATGATGCACCGAAGGTTCAAGCCATTATTGACGTGCAGTGGGGAATACAACACTTAATTTGTAAAACTACATGCCATCAAAACGGCATAAACTTCACCCAGGTATCCCCCAAATAACCGAAGTTTATTCTATATTTACAAACAATTAATGAGCGCTCTGCGGTTTTGGAAAACACGTGTCTGCAGATAAAATGAGCGATAACAAAAACAAAGAAAAAATTCTTACAGCCACAGATGGTTGGTTTCTTAGTTGTAATATCTATATGTATCTATCAATATCAGTTTAGGTGTCGGGTAAGAGTCTTGTAGCCTAAATAAGTATTTTAAAGTATTAAAAATCACCTTAAAAAGTGCCAAATTAAAAGAAACTAATTTCGGAAGGGAGACCCCTCCCGCACTCTCCCCACTTGGCCCCAGGCAAAATATCCTGCGTACGGCCCTGTGTAGGCGTTCCTATTGCCGAACGTTGCATACTCGCATCGAACACAAATCGTTGTTTATTAACTGAGCAACGACAACAATAAATATTTTTTCTACATGGTTTTTACATTGAAACTCCTGGTGTTAATTCGTTGCAAACTATAATCGATAGATTTTGAACTGCTATTTTTTCGTTGTTTCGTTGTATTGAACGACACAAACTAACGAAATGAATCACATTCTTTATCTAGTTCCAGTGCAAATAGGAACATTTCTTTTTGGGCTTCTTCAATGAAAGTAACAAAGTTTGTATTAAGTTGTTCTGGTGTTTTAGGAAAGAAATCTAGATTTTATGTAATGGCATTGTCTGATGGCGTCCAATAAATGTATCAAATCATCGGTAAGAGCTTACTGTACTTAACTGAAGCTTTCTCTGCTCTTTGATGGTGTCAATGGACCTTAACATCTCACGTGAGTACACATACAAGTCAACATTACCATGTTTACAATGTAACCTTCATATTATTTGATCGAACATATGTACAACACTGGACCATGTTTGAACGACGAACATTTATGATATAAATCAGATTATATATCTAGTTCCGGTGCAAATACGAGTTTTTCTTTTTGGGCTTCTTTTAATGAAAGTAACAAAGTTTGTATTCAGTTGTTATGGTGTTTTAGAAAAGTTATTTAGATTTTGATGCAATGAAATAGTTAGATGGCGTCCATTAACTGAATCAGACAATCGATAAGAGCTAACTGTACTTAACTGAAGCTTTGTCTGGCCTTTGATGGTGTCAATAAACATTACCATCTCATGTGAGTACACATACTAGTCAACATTACCATGTTTACGATATAACCTGAATATTATTCAATCGAACATACGTACTACACTGGACCATGTTTATGGGAGATATCCAAAGTGGTTACTATGGTTTACACAAAAATTATGATCTTAAAAGGGCATATAGACGGTTAATTCGGTAAACTATTCACAAAAAACATATAGATCGGAAATGCTTAAGAGTGGTGAGCAAATATGGATAAAACGTTGCACAAATGTTGATGAAGTATATGTAGCATTTTTTTATCTTGCAAAACTCGACTCAATGTGAAATTAAACGTATTGAAAAACGTGCATTGAGTTCAGTGAGTGAACATGCGCGGAAATCGAGACACGATAAAAGTCTGCTTAGGAAAAACAGAGTCATCTGAAGTGGAGGATATTGAGACACTTGGAGTCAAGATTGGCATGCTGGCTCAATCAATGTTGGACCTCCGTAATGAACTGCAGAACCACATTCAGACACCAACTGTACGAGTCGGATTAATACAAGGTTAAAACATTAGCTTAAATAAACACAAAAATGCCAATTGCAGTTCAATGATAATCCTATTGAAGTCGTGGAAATAAGCAGTTCGAACGAACAGCTAAACGCTCATGTACAATGTATGAATACTATGATAACAAAACAAACTACAATCGCCATCAGATACACTAAAATCGCACACAACGGTAGAACACCCGAAATTCGTCTAAATGCAAACAACAACGTCACGTTACAATAAGACTAACGGAAAGAATTTCAATCACAACACGTATACAAGAAGCGTCTAGCGAATTGGAAAACTCGTTGACCACTTCGGATAAATACGTAGGACAATTTAGTCTAAGAAAGAAAATTTCTAATGTTCAAAACGGTTTTGGACGACAAATTTGGCCACTGAGAATTCCGGATATAATATATAAAAGCATGAAGTTAGTACACTAGTTGATAAACATGACAAATATGAAGTGGCGATATAGACAGAAAAGGACCAAATATCCCACACATTTGCGAAAATAATATTGCAAAATCATGAGTTCTGGTAATCAAAACAAATATTGATACTGGGATATTTCGAGACTTACTTAAAATAGCCCATTACACCTTTTCACAGGTGTGGATAGACATGATCAAAATAACGTTTGATCCTTTTTTATATAATAAATTCACTGTTCATTTATTGAACGACTTGTATCAGGTCAATTAAATGTCTGTTTAGATTTTTGTATATTAAATGCAAATTAATCTGGTTTAAAAAAATCTTTTATATCACATTGCTTTAATACACCTTGTATATTCATTGTTAAGTGAAATGGGTGACGGTTTTGTTATTAGAACACTTTTGTGGATTTCCAAGAAACAGTTGACTTAGTTTACCATACTATTGTAGTTCACAAACTGAAACTCTGTCATCTTTCTAACGTGTTATTCAAATATTTGTGCATCGTTTCTAACAAATCATACTCAATTAGTTAATGCAGAGGGAATAACATCTGACACATGCTTTGTTACATCCGTTGTTCCACAAGGCTCTATTAAAGGACCTTTACTATTTTCACTACATATCAATGAGCTACAATTAACTTTAGAATCAGAATCAGATATGTATACTGATGATGTGACAATTCATTCTAAAGGAAAACATATACATACCGAAAACAAAATAATTACAAAAGATACATACGTATACATAACTGGTATCAGATAAATAAAATGACAATTAATCCGAACAAACCAACTTGCATGACCATCAGATCACAGCAAAATCTAAAATGTGTGAGAAAGCTGAATTTATTTGCAGAACACACAATTATCAAAGTTGAAATACAACAACTACTTGGAATTCATATAAACCTACTTTCATATTGGAAAGCTTATGCTGATGATATTTGTTTAAGGGCTTGGCTCCAATCATTTTAGGCGCATGTAAGTTTATCTTTCCACTGAGATGAACATTATGTTCTATAATGCGTTTGTAACTCCTGTACTTGATTACGGATGTGCAACATTGCAAAAGACCAATACTTGCGACATAAACAGAATGTTAAAACTGCACAGAGGAGTTGCAAGAGTATTCTTATGAGACAAAAACATTGCTATTGATATTCTTTGAAAATATATATTTTTTATTTCAAACGCATTTCAATTTACAATTTTCTCCACAATTTGACATCCTCATATATTGACGACCCTATTAAATTCAAAATGAACAAAAACTAAAATTAAAGATCTAGCGAATGACAACATCACGCATAAAATAGCTCATTTATATTTTGCGTATAGTTATTCTGGTATCGAAATATTGAAGGAATGACACTTTGCCCGTGTCTGCAACGAGTGATACACCCGTATATATTGACGTTGCTTGTTCTTATAACACGCACTATGTAACGTCGAGCATATCTAGTCGTGAAATCAATCAATGTCTTCAATATTGGTAATCAGTTTTAGAATCCGTCAGTAGGCGGATCGATTACAATTTCCGAAGTCAAATGCAAGAAGTGTATTTAAAGTGAAATGGAAATTATCTTTGGCGGTCTTTTACAGGCCAGCCCAGTCCTCGGGGGAGACGAATCAATAGCGGAGATCCTATACGGAACGTCAATATAAACATGATTGTATTTGATTAGTGTTCGGTTATGCTACAAATATGGGCGCTTTTGTGAGCGGACAGAGAGAGCGTCTAATGGTACGGTTCAATATCTCTGAAGAGGATTGGATTAAGAATCGTCATCGGCTAGCAGCTGGCTGGGAGGTCGTTACCTGTGCTCAATTGTTTCCCTTTGTTTATGCAATGTAATATGAATACGCGATATGTCGTTGTATAGAGTCGTTATTGATGTTATCGTAGACTTGTGAAGTCGTTTTTGTCATATATTGAATCCATCATACGTCATAATGTGACATTGACACTACTTGTATAATATACATATATTTGCAATGTTGATTTTACTGAAGACCAGAAATAATACACGATGCATAATTATTGGATAAATTCACATTTGCCTTATTTCATATAAACAGTCAGACTGAATCAGTGGTTTCTGTCGAAAACGGAATGTTCTCCTTCTTGCCAATATGGCTCAGAACACTATAACAAGGAAATGTAACTAGGTAAACAGGATTTCCCGCCCTTTACATTTCCTATAATTGTATGGTTTCAACAGTTCATTTTCAGATACTTAAATTATTCTAAGACACTGTCTCAGCGGTGCGTCTACAAAGTCTGAAATTAATATAATGTTATCCTAATTGTATACATCTGCAAATGCTGTACGAGTTTTCATTTATTATACAGCATATGCATGATTCCCAATAATCTCAGATTGTGACATTGGTCTGTAGTCATACACATACGTTTAAGTGAAGTTTATTCTGTTTATGTTTTCTATAACGATGCACAAATGTTGTTGATTTTGATGATGATTATTGTTGATGTTTTCGATTATGAAAATTATTGTTCATGTAAATAATTGCGGTTGTGGTTGTGCTGGTACTGTTAATGACATAGATATATTTATAACAAAGTAGAAGATAATTTTTGTTGTTAAATATGTTGAAGGTATTTTACGGTATGATATTGATACATCACTATACATTGGTATTACTTCAATTAACAAAAAGAACAATGTGTTAAATAAATATGTATACGATTCTATAAAGCGCCACAAAATCCCAATCCACACATTTTGGATAAGAAAATTGGCAACTATTTATACGAATCAAAGCGCTGAAGGTACTGAAAATTGTTCGCTGTTGTATAATCTTAGACGCAACTCAGTTTTCAAAATTATGTTATAGCTCTTTAAATCGCAAGTTTGAAATGACCAAAACCCATTCAAATTTATAAAGAGTGTGTCTTAAAGCACAGGTTGAGATGTGTTTTATTTTTTCAAATCATTGATACAGCTAATCAGTGTGCACAGGCAAATCTTATTTGACATGCATTAAGCCCAGTTTTCCATGACGGCAGCCAATATGTACAGATTTCAATGATAAACACTAGACTGACCAACGTTGTCTTACAAGCTGTTAATACTTTTGAATACATACACACAATGTAGTGTACAGTGGGAACTATAAACAGGCACATGCGGTGGTTAAAGAAGACGCTTTAAGCATTCGTCGTCTGCATAATTTCACTGCAGTTATCCACACAGGCAGTCACGGGTTACGGTCCCTAGCGTAGTTAAGCCATACTGA
>VMBQ01016614.1:0-11178 GCA_007657795.1 Dreissena rostriformis | reverse complement strand
GTTATGGACTTGCAATAGCTCTTCCAGTGGAAAAAAAACAACATAGATATAAACATGGTTTAATATAAATGTAATTTCTATTTTATCTTTGAATGGAACATTGACTCATAGCAGTTAATATCTGGGTCAGGCGAAAACATATTCATACAGTTTATCGTTTATTATTTACAATTAAATTAATTTTATTTTGAATATAAGTTGTTTAAATGCTCTATAGATTGTATCATTAAAAACAAGAATGTATGAACATTGTCTGATCTTGAATGGAGAATGAGTAGAAAATGTGCTCTGACATTTGTTGATTAATTTTAAATTTTAATTTCATTAAAAGTTCAGTGTCTGTGTTGATGTCTGATAACAAATGAAACAAAAAGTTAGGACATTAGCAGCGAGAGGTGTATTTTATTTTTTTGCTAATATTTACGATGGTTCATAGGTTCAACCAATAGAGCTTTATAGGGTTATTAACTAAATGTTGCATTTTATTAACCCCCCCCTCCCCCCAATAAACTTTCACTTTGGAATTTTAGGCAGTCATTTGGGAAAAATATATATAGTTTTTTATATGGGAATGGGGCTGAATAACGGCCTTAATTTGACCAAACAAAACCACGGTATTTGTTAAATATTGTGTATTTGCAGCCCTTGTTTAGCATGCCTGACCGCTCACCCAACTTCGTTCCGAATTCTCCACCCAATGGTATTCTCTTCATTATTGAACTTCATTACAGCCACAAGGGCCTGGAAGGTTGCGCCCACACTGTCATTTGTTATTTGAGCCATTTGCGGAAATATTGAAAATTTGGCTCAAACAAATTCTGATTTGCAAAAATGCTATAATCTTGTAAATTGTTCGTAGTAAACATCCGCCATTTATAACCCGGACTGGTTTTCAATCATTTCCTTTTTATAACATTTCAAACGTTAACATATAAACAGTAAGCAAAAACCGGTCTGCACCAGAATATGCGACCTCGCGTGACCTTATTGTAAGTGCACACGCTAACTGGCTTACACCTGAGATAAAATTGTTGAATGAAATTTAGAATGGGTGGAGCTGTTTGTTAAAAAAGGCAGGATAGACACAATATGTATCATGAACGACATCAGGTCATTCATGCTCAGTCAATGTATAACTTGAAAACGCAGTTAATATTGTCGTCTGCCCATGAACAATCGGCTGGTTGCAAAATTCGCTTTAAACAAGAGATATGTTTGTCAGAAACACAATGCCTCCTACTGCGCCGCTTTGAAAATGTTGTTTTTGTGTGTGTGTTTTTTAACCTTTGACCTTGAAGGATGACCTTGACCTTTTAGCACTCAAAATGTGCAGCTCCATGAGATACACATGCATGCCAAATATTAAGTTGCTATGATCAATATTGCAAAAGTTATGACCATTTTTCGAAACCTAAACGCAAGTGTGACAGAATTACTACCGGGGGCATAAAAATAAAACAGTGAAAAGAAACGTTGACAATTAATTATTAGATGAGCGGGTGCCAACGCTCGGCTGTGGGTGCTTGGATTTTGTTTTTTTGACTTTTGACCTTGAAGGTCATCATTGACCTTGACCTTTTCACCACTCAAAATGTGCAGGTCGATGAGATACACATGAACCCCCCCCTCTAAAAAAGAAGTTTTTATGACCTTTGACCTTGAAGGATGACCTTGACCTTTCACCACTCAAAATGTGCGGCTCCATGAGATACACATGCATGCCAAATATCAAGTTGCTATCTTCAATATTGCAAAAGTAATGGCCAATGTGCAAGTTTTCGGACGCCGCGCGCAGACGGCGGACGAGCTGGCTATGTCAATACCTCGGGTTTTCTTCGAAAACAGCCGAGCTAAAAAATGAATGTGTCAAAAACACATGCGGTTAAATTGTAACTTATGTTTAAAGTTTCAAATTTGTAACACATAATTATAGTAATTCCTCTAGTTTACAAATATGTCAATTACCCACATGTCTGTATAGTCCATTAAATGGCTTCTTTTAAGGGACTGTCAACCACAAATGACGAAAAAAGAAAAGTTCTAAAATACCGTATTTTTTTACAATTATTAGTTTAAATTGATTAAAATATCACGACTGGTATATTACATTACTTGAAACAAGAGGGCCAAGATGGCCCTAGATCGCTCACCTGTGAATAGAACTTGCCTAGTGGCATGATTTGAACAATCTTTGTCACATATCAAATATCAAAGCTGCGTGCTTTGTGGTTAAAGATAAACAACGTTTTTCAAGCTTTGACCAGGTCCATGTTTTTCAACGGACCGGAACCACTTTTGAACTCAACCAACATATCATTAAGACAAACATTTTGACAAAGTTACAGGAAGATTGGGCATGAAATGTGACTTCTAGAGTGTTTACAAGATTTTTCATTTTTTTTTACCTAGTGACCTAGTTTTTGACCTAGCATGACCCAGTTTAAAACTCGATCGAGCTATCATTGAGACAAATCTTCTGACCAAGTTTCATGAAGATCGGACAAGAAATGTGGCCTCTAGAGTGTTTACAAGGTTTCTCTATTGCCAAATAAGGAAAACTGCCCCGCCCACTGGCGGCCATGTTTTTCAACGGACCCGAATCACTTTTGAACTCAACCAACATATCATTAAGACAAACATTTTGACAAAGTTACATGAAGATTGGGCATGAAATATGACTTCTACAGTGTTAACAAGGTTTTTCTTTTTTTTGACCTAGTGACATTGTTTTTGACCCAGCATGACCCAGTTTCAAACTTGATCGAGGTATGATTGGGACAAATCTTCTGACCATGTTTTATGAAAATCGGACAAGAAATGTGGCCTCTATAGTGTCTACAAACCAATGTAGACGGACGGACAGACGACGGACAAAGACCGATCCTAAAAGCTCACCTTAGCAATCAGGTGAGCTAAAAAGTTCATATTTTCAGTTTATTCGGTAATAAAATTTTGCGATGTGAAATCNCTCAAAATCAATAGGGGTCATCTGCCAGTCATGACCAATGTCCCTATGAAGTTTCATGATCCCAGGCGTAAGCGTTCTTGAGTTATCATCCGGAAACCATTTTCCTATTTCCAGTCAACCATTTTACTGCTTCAGGTCACTGTGACCTTGACCTTTGACCTAGTGGCCTGAAAATCAAAAGGGTCATCTGCGAGTCATGATCAATGTTCCTATGAAGTTTCATGATCCTAGTCCTAAGCGTTCTTGAGTTATCATCCGGAAACCATCTGGTGGACGGACCGACAGGCCGACCGACCGACAGACATGTGCAAAGCAATTTACCCCCTCTTCTTCGAAGGGGGGCATAAATATATACAAATCACTACGCATGCACAATTTGCATTCCTGGGTTTACCACGTGACGATGATGATCAATCTACTTGCGTCATTTATAGTAAACTGGTAGTTACCTGGTGGACATACCCAGTAAAATTTATTACCGAATATACTGAAAATATGAAAACTTAACAACTTTTTTCAAGTAATGTAATGTAAATGTAAGTAAAGTAATGTAATATACCAACTTTATACCGACTTTATGTCGGTCAATAGCGATACATCGCTAATGTTATACTTGTTATGTACAAACCGACTTGAAATAAAATTTGTATGTACCAGTCGTGATATTTTAATCAATATAAACTAATAATTGTAAAAAAATACGTATTTTAGAACTTTCCTTTTTTCGCCATTCGTGGTTGACAGTCCCTTTAAGCTTAAAGCGTCCTCTCGATTAAAAATTATCCTTGAGAATTTCAAGAGTAATGTAAAGTAAATAACATGTGGCTCGGCTTTGACAAATAAACACAATTAATGTTGATGTGCTCCATGTGATATGCCTGTTATGATGTGGATTGTTATGTTATGTTATGATGAAATGTATTCTTCCATGTATTAAATAAATGATGTTTTGCACTTTGACATGTACAATTGTAATGATTTACTATATTGACAACTGTATGTTACATTATGATAAGTGATTATATGTGCTTTGTCAGAGATAAAGTCCTAAAGTTACATCATACAAAAACAACAACGTGTCATAACTCTTATTTAAGAAGTATTTAAAAAAAGTATAGGGTTATGGTTCTTAGGAATGACACTTCTCCTCATTGATATATATATATACACCCATGAAGTTTCATGTTGAAATCTTATATAGTTTCTGAAACTCAGTCACCCTACATACATACTGGCCAAGTTGGGTCGTTAGTGCCCAGAATTATGCTCATAAATGACCATAATCTTGGTAACTGACCAGTTGTGGTAGTCGTTACATTCAACAATAAGTCAAAATAGGAGTAAGTTGAGTTTTAGTCAAGATCCAGTAAAGACATATTTTTGTTGATAAGAAGGAATTCATTTTTTTTAAGTAAATACCTCTTTATCGTTATCACATCAGTTTGATGGTTATAATCAAGTTTCATAAACATTGTATAAGTTAAGTAACACTGATTTCGAAAGCATTTTATATAACTCTTTTCTTGTATTATGTACATAAATTCTGAACAAACGCGGAACTGACTGACTGTATTCCACATGTATAAACTGTGAAAACATTACACTAGCATAATTACCGAAAAGCTGGCGATTACAAACACTTATATTGTGTGTCTCTTTTATTTGTTGTACACTGCTAATATTTTATCTTCGAATAAACAATTGTTTGAACGTTTATTTTGACTTGTATCATATTTGAAAACAGATCGATCTCGCATAGCGCTATATTGACAGATATTTATAAAATTACAAGTAATCCAGGACTCAGCCTACTTTCAAATTTTAGAGAGAAGTGACTTCTCTCTCAGCTGAAATTAGGGAAGTGATGAAACTTAAAGAAAAAGTGGTATCTGTTCAGCTTTTAATCAACTATTCACTTATTTTATTCCCCTCAAGACACCATGCCCATCATCATTATGATTAATCAGAAACAACTCACATTTGGCAGTTTTGGGGAAAACATTAACAAATATAAACAAACACACTTAAGTGTTAAATGTTATTTTATTGTTGTATTTTACTAAATTTAATTAACATATAATCGGTCAATTTGGGGCTCAAAATAAATCTCAAAAGGACTAGAAGTCACTTCTCCTTCATGTATAGGGAAAAGTTAATATGTGCAGGAAGAAGTTATCTCCCATGTCTCCCTCACGGCTGAGCCCTGTAATCAAGTAATTAAAACTGTATACCTCAAAGCAGAGGTATGTTAAAATATTACTGAGGTGGAGTTCACACAGGTCAACCAGCGAGTCACTGAAACTTAAAATTCAGCTCCTCATTTTGCCTAAAAATTTGACGAAGATGATAAACAAATTGAAAGCCTTGAAAACAAGCTGTTGTTGATGAAGAAGACATCCAAATTCAAAAGGAACAGACCAAATATAAATCACAGAGCTTGAAATTAAGTCTACACGTTACACTCTTTTGTTTATATGGTTTTGCGGGATACCAGTAGTAGACGATGGTCGGACTGAAGACTGTTATAAAGTCCTTTTCAAGGTCACAAAGGTCATGCAGCTAGAAGGTCTATTAACTTTCAACTCAGCATAACACAAAGGCTGGCAAGGTCAGACCCGGCCCTGACTCTTAGTGGCTTAATTCCACTACGGTAAAAGGAGATTGTATGGACACCTTTGTTTGAGGCCAACACCCAACAACAGCTCAAAGACAATAACATCAAAGTAGGCACCCAACTGCCAAAAGACATGCTAGATGCCAGGAAGACTTAATATGAACAGAAGCGACAGGCCAAAGATGCTAGAAATAAGTTCAGATTCCTATGGAAAATATTGTTCATCAATTGAAATCCACTTATCTGCAACCAGTGCTGATGGCAATTCAGTACATAATCAGGAGCAAGCCACGCCTTGTATCCTTGAATATTAACAGTCTTCAATAAAAACTAGTGAATATGACGTATTTTTGTGTGTGTCAAAGATGGATCCTTCCTTACAACTGTACAATGGGAAAATTTATGACTTTTGCTGTGACGATATCTATGGACGCAAGAAACTGAACTTTCAGGATATTACAGAAGTGACATTTCAGTATTCTAAGTTTTCTAAAAAGCATCATTTCAGTGACTAGCACGGGCACAAATGTAACAAGAGTTCCGCGATCGGACCCATATGCCCCCCCCCCTGAACAGGGCCTTGATTTTCACACTTATTGTGACAGTGACCTTGACCTTTGACCCCAATTTCAATAGGGTCATCTACTGTCCAAGGCCAATGCATATGTGAAGTATCAAGCCAATCGGTCAATTAGTTGACGAGTTATTGATCGGAAACAATTTTCACACTTATTGTGACAGTGACCTTTGACCTAGTGACCCCAATTTCAAAAGGGTTCATCTACTGTCCAAGGCCAATGCACATGTGAAGTATCAAGCCAATTCGTCAATCCGTGTACAAGTTATTGATCGGAAATGAACTGGTCTACTGACAGAGACCGACTGACCGACAGATACACCCACATCCAGCAAAACAATATACCCCCTCTTCTTTGAAGCAGGGCATAATAATATGGGTTAAGTTATAAAACATATAATTCTGGTATTGCACATAAGAACAATGTGTTTTAATCTGTCATGCCTACACACCTTCTTATATTTCAATGTTTTCACGATCACAGAATGATTTTGATTTTCTTTTGAGGCAATATAATCTGATTAAATTTGATAACTGAGGTCCTCATGACAGTTGATTGTAAAATGACTAAATAATAATTGATGAATATTTGGATGTTAAGCGTATGTTCATTAACGTTTTTACAACGATACCAAGCAGCAATAAAGATAAAGTTGTTGATACACCAGGGCATTAGTTACTTAATCTATGCAAGGCCCTGAGTACCTTATTGACAATGTAAAACTAGGTTATCACGAATTTATAAGCGATTTACACTTTGCTTAAACATTGAAGTCAGAATTGTATAGACATTTGTATCTAAGTTGATAAATTTAGTTCTGAACAGAACTATGAGTTGATAAAATGCAAGTGAGAACTTGTTATAAACCTGGACTAATCAATTACTGTACATCAGATAATTTGTAACTTCGAATTACATAGCGGGGCTTGTTAGAGGGACTTGTTCACAGCGTGGCAAATGACATTTTTCTCTGAAATTGTCAGAGCTTCAAAAAACAATGTATTAATTACATTCAAACAAGTGATATTACACTCAAGACTAAGAATAATGTTTAACATATAGGTTTGTATATGAATAATCATGAATTAAATTGGTAAAATAAGCAGTGTTTTAAATGCATTTCATCAACAATATGAAAAATGTGTGTATTACTAACATAGTTTTTAAATTTTGCTGTTAAAACTTTTAAAACCTGATGGATGTAGTCCCTCTTAACAGTTTCAGCCTATTTTCAGAAAATAGTTTATACCCATATTATCAGCAAAATGTAATATGCAACAACGTTTCATTATATTTTCAGAAATGGCTTTTGCACATATTATCAGCAAAATTGAAACCTATATACAAGATCTTTTAGTATCTTGACAGTGGACTTTGTACTTGGGTGTGTATTTAAACAGCCAACATATTTGAACCTTTATCAGGTTGAAGTTTAGTTCATTGGTTATTAAACTTACTTAAAACTGTGTGTGTCTTTATGCAACACATTCTGGTTTTGATAACATTAATTGTATTTTATAAAAGGAGTCAAAATAATACAAAACTTTTAATCAGAGGAAAGTTCTCAATACCTATTGAAAATGGCAACGTCTGTAGGTTTAGTTCATAAAAGTTCAGATATAATGAAGGACTATTCCTGTGGTGCTTGCGAAAGTAAAAATATCTCAGAAAGTGCTGATTTCTTCTGTGAAACATGTTTGAAGTGTTTCTGCAAAAAATGCCTTTATTATCATGATAAATTATATGTAAACCATTTGACACATGGAAGAGGAGAAACAAATAAATGGCCCCTTGCAAAGACAATGGAGGATTTGCTACTGAAATGTGATGTTCACAACAACAAGAAACTGAAAATGTTCTGCCAGGACCACAGTCAGCTGTGCTGCTCTGGTTGTGTTTTACTGAATCACAGGTAAGTGACATTAAGTGACATGCAGACATTCCCAAAAGTATTTGAAGTCCACAGGACATCCGTTCCTGTAAACTTAAATAACTGGACTGAAATGGGATTCATAGGACCGAAACCTAAATTCACAAACGTATATATCGCAATACATTTGCGAAGTTAAGTGTTATGTCGTTCGGCAACAACTGAGGTGCTCCATTAATACTTAGAGTTGGTTGTTTTCCTAAGCTGATAAGTTGTATGGTTACATATTTGTTTTGTTAATTCCAGGGGTGGTAATTGACCCAAATTTAAAATCCGGAAAATTAAGGCGGGGATAGGGGCCTCAGGTTCCAAACGGGGATAAAGGGCAGAGCCCCTATGAGGGAAACCCCAGAGTCCTAGCTTATTGTACTTTTTTATAGTCTTTCGAGTTGCAATTTCTGGTGAGTACAATGCGAAATATTATAAACCAGGCCATCCGTATCACCGAATGTGTATTGTCATGCTATAAAATTGTTATAAAGAACGTCAAAAATAAATTAAACTCGCGAAATCATACTGTATCCGAAGACGACAGTCCGAAAAAAATTACAAGTTTGCACATGAAATAAAATGTGCTTATGCATATCGTTTGACTGTAGAAAATGAAAACCAGTAACAAGTAACCTACCAAATACGTAATAAATATATAATTTGGTAAGATATTGCTTTACACTATGCTATTGCAGTGCTTTATTTTGCTAATCGATCACTTAAAAATTTAAGATGGCGGACATTAAGATTTTCGGAAAGTAGCGAAGAGGTTTCGTCAGTTACGTTCATGTCCGTGCCAGCCGCTAGCCAATCAGAAATCAATAAATAAAAGCCCAGACGAAATCGGTACTGAGCGCAAATTTCGAGAGTGCCGAGGAAGCTATAACAATATTCGTTCTCAAATAATCGCGCACTTGAACGAATTCTATAAAATAAATCAACTTTTCCTCTTGAATTATTTCCCAGACATTCGGACCGGCAACATGGCATTTTCAATCGGACCGGTCTATAAAATGTCGGTCAGGTCCGACGGTCCGACACTTTTTGGAATGTCTGCACATGCATTTGAAAGTGATCACATTTATAAACAAGTAAATTGATATCTTTTCATCAATCAAATATCTTGATTACCGGTATGTAACAGTTTCATAGTTCAGTTGTTTAAAGTAATGATTTCCAGCGATTTCCTCTAAGATCGAAGAGCCTTTTTACCTGTTTACTTATGGATACCTTATTTAAGCAGGAACTTATGTGTAGTTGTCGTGGCTGAGTGGTTAAGAAGTAAACTAGAAATCTTTTGGGATCTTCCCTCGCAGGTTCGAATCCTGCCGACACCGCATATTTTTTGCGACGCGTTTTATTTCTTTTCTAACGTAATTTTATTTAATATAGCATATAAGCNCAGACGGACAGTGCGATCACTATATGCCACCCTACCGGGGGCATAAAAAAGGTGACTTCTAGAGTGTTCACAAGGTTTCTCTATACATGTAGTCATATAAGGAAAACTGCCCCACCCCCCCTGGCGGCCATGTTTCTGACCGATCGGGACCATTTTCAAACTCATCTGCGGTATAAATAAAACCAATGTTTTCACCAAATTTCATGATGATTGGGCAAAAAATGTGACTTCTAGAGTGTTCAAAAGCTTTTTTTACTATATAAATATAAGGAAAATGCGCCATCCCCCCTCCCCCCCCTGGCAGCCATGTTTTTCAATGGACCAGAATCATTTTCAAACCCATTCCGTATCTAGTAAACAAATGTTCAGACCATATTTCATGAAAATTGGGCCAAAAATGTGACTTGTAGAGTGTTCACATGCTTTCACTATATACAAATATAGAAAACTGCCCCGCCCACTGGCGGCTACGTTTTTTCACTGAACTATACTTTTATCAAACTCGTCCGAGATATCAATAAAACCAATGTTTTGACCAAGTTTTATGATGATTGGGCAAAAATTGTGACTTCTTGAGTGTTCACAAGGTTTCTCTATAGCCAAATAAGGAAAACTGCCCCGCCCACTGGCGGCCATGTTTTTCAACTGACCGGAACCACTTTTAGACTCAACCAACATATCATTAAGACAAACATTTTAACAAATTTTCATGAAGATTGGGCATGAAATGTGACTTCTACAGTGTTTACAAGGTTTTTCTTTTTTTACCTAGTTTCCTAGTTTTTGACCCAGCATGATCTAGTTTCGAACTCAATTGAGGTATCATTGGGACAAATCTTCTGACTAAGTTTCATAAAGATCGGACAAGAAATGTGGCCTCTTGAGTGTTTACAAACCAATGTGGACAGACGGACGGACGGACGACAGACAAAGACTGATCCCAAAAGCTCACCTGAGCAATCAGGTGAGCTCAAAAATCAGATTTATTTATTAAATCAATAAAATAAGTTTAATAGTACGTAACTCTGAGAACAAAATCATGACATAAATAATTATAACGTCTTGCACTTCCGCATAGTATAAACAATACATCTACAAAGTTTCCTGATGAAACACAGAAAACTGAGAGACAAATGCAGGATAGAATACACACATGTACAATCATGTAAGTATACAAAAATTGCCAAAATTAAAAGGCACATAACTCTTTTAACATTATCGCGACTTATACAAATAATGCCGTGCACTTCTAAAAAGCAGTCTTCAAAGGCTAATCTGGGATGACACTTTACGAACATGCATTAAGCCCCATTTTTCTAGAGTGAGGCTCATATAAAGTCATCAACTCAGACAAGGGCCCTCTTCTTTCAATTCCTGAGCATTAGGACTCCCAATCGTAGTTACTGACTCCAAAACAACAATGAAGTGAATAATGTTTTGTAAATTTAACCAGGGGCTGGAAGAAGGTGAATGTCTTGATGGGGTTTTCATCCTAGACGAACGCTCCTTCCCCGCCTTAAAATGTATCACAACAGGGACTGCCATTTATAGAAGTTAAGACTCAGATACAAATTTTGACGCTTGTGTTGTCTCTTGGAAAATTACATTAAAACCTTTCTTAATTGATTTAAGTTTTAAAGGATTCCGTTCGAACTCTTACTCTTTGCATGCTGGGAAATTTGTCGTCTGCTAAAA
>VMBQ01016612.1:0-10489 GCA_007657795.1 Dreissena rostriformis | reverse complement strand
ATAATACAAAAAAAAAATCTTCAATCCCATACACTTGCAGGACAAGAGGCTGCAGTGTTTCACATTCCAAGGAGTGAAGGAGAAGGAATGGGTGATGGAGTCACTGATCCGGTACATCAAGGTCATCGGAGGGCCCCCTGGCAGAGAGGGGCTATTGGTGGGGCTCAAGAATGGACAGGTGAGGGAGAGGGAGGGGACAGGGAGGGGTAGGGGGAGTGAGGTGCCTGATCCTCTACATCAAGGTCATAGGAGGGCCCCCTGGCAGAGAGGGGCTACTGGTGGGACTCAAGAACGGACAGGTGAGGGAGATAGAGGGGGGCAGGGAGGGGTAGGGAGTAGGGAGTCACTGATCCGTGACATCAGGGTCATAGGTTTGGCCCCCTGGAAAAGAAAGGCTACTGGTGGGCCTCAAGAATGGACAGGTGAGGGAAAGAGGGGACAAGAGGGAAGGGTTAGGTGGGGTTTGGGGATAGAGTCACTGATCCTCTACATCAAAGTCATTGGAAGGCCCCTGGTACAGAGGGTCTATTGGTGGGGCTCAAGAATGGACAGGTAAAGGATATAGAGGGGGCCACCAGTAATTAATATTAGTGATTAAAAAAAAATCTTATGTACTTGGTTATTTAACCAACCTCATCTAAACTGGCTTAAGACCATAATGAAAACCATGGTTCTCAAATGTATGAAAATTGGCAAGATCAGTCACTTAAATACAAATATATTGCACAAGTTGTCGAGACCTTCCTTTCATCACTGCCTGTACATGTCAGATCCTGAAGCTGTTTGTGGACAACCCGTTCCCGATCCTGCTACTGAAGCAGCACACGTCCGTGCGGTGTCTGGACATGAGCGCCAGTCGCACCAAGTTGGCTGTGGTGGATGAGAACAACACCTGCCTCGTGTACGATATCAACACCAAGGAGCTGCTCTTCCAGGTTTGTGGTTTCAAACTTGTTTATTTAATTTTTGTGTTTGTTTATTTTATTTGATTTGCGTTGCAATTGAAAGCCTTAGTGTTATTGAGACACTTATAAGACATTTGTAGATCCAGTACTTGGTGTCAGGGTGATATCTTAAGGACTAGACCAGCTTCAGGTTCAAATTTGGAACCTCTCATACACAAGGCAGACAACATTTTTGCCACAGCAACCTTTTTTTTCAGGGTTATTAATCAAAATGGTTTTCTTTTGAAAGGAGATATAAGTACTAGCATTTTTTTTTTAAAGACAGTTTTCATGTTTTCCAGGTTTCATATTTTTAGTTACAATCTGAATTGTTATTCAAATAATTATATATTTTCGTTCTTTAATTGAAGCCCGGCCTCTACAATATATTTTTATATGGCGGCAATAATATGAACATGTAATATTTCATGTTGCATTCATTTTCAAACATTTTATACATGAGTTGTATGTTTCATCTAATTTAATGGCAAATTTTTTAGATTTATGTTGAACCGTATGTATATTTGTTTTATAACAATGAATATTACTACTTTTAAAACAGGTCAGTAACACATGTACACAATGCTTCCCTGACATTGTATGTTGTATTCCATGTGCAGGAGCCCAATGCAAACAGTGTGGCCTGGAATACCCACTATGAAGACATGCTGTGCTTCTCAGGCAATGGCCTACTCAATATCAAGGCCAGCAACTTCCCTGTTCATCACCAGAAACTACAGGTGAGTTGACTCCCTTTATTTAATAAGTTCTAAAAGTAATTACTCTGTAACTCTGAATATGTGTTACATTGGGACACTTAAATATTATGACACTCTTTAAATCAGATAGTCATAAAATTTTGTGACTCTTAATTTTGGGGGCTTTTTGAAACATTAATTTTTTACTGTTGCTTAGGTTTTTGATGCTTTTTTTCTGAATTGGAAATTAAGTGGTTTGTGAAATTCATTTGGAAATTAAAGTCGACTTTTAATAGTTACTGGCACTGATCAACTGTGATAATAATGAAATAGTCAACTGTCTAAGTTGTGAATATGGATGTGGATATTTCATAAGTCTCAAGGCAGCTGGGCCATTCAATGTGGCCTCTTACAGCGTACCATACATTACTCCCTGGGTCAAAGATCTGTTATCTATTGTCTGTGATTTACTTGTTATATTAATAAGTACTGAAGGCTTAAAGTAAATTTTCAGGGCTTTGTTGTGGGCTTCAGTGGTTCAAAGATATTCTGTTTGCACATCTACTCGATGTCCTCAGTAGATGTCCCACAGTCAGCGCCTATGTACCAGTATTTGGAGAAAAAACTGTTCAAGTAAGTTATTGTTGATTCTTAAATTATCTGCCCCCATACAGATACATGTTTCTTTTGTTGTACTTAACTGATTAGATTTGAATGTACCCACTTCAGAGGGAGGCATGTTAGTTTGAAATTGTTTGTTATCTGTCAGTGTTTTGTCACGCAAAGCGCAAAATGTATTCTGACTAGAGGAATTATAAACATATTTATCAGCATTTGAAATTTAGCACCTGAGTATTTTGGTCCTGTTTTTTCCGACATTTTTCCATCATTTCTGAGAGATGCATTTAAGATGGCCTGTCTAGAGATCACATACAGCAACTGTGACATAATTTAACATTAAAAATTAACTTCTACAAGAGGGGAGTTTAATGTTAATATGTAAGTGGCATTAATTGAAAATGTATATCTCTTGCCTGTGATGCTGTGTCTTGGGTCACAAACTGTGACTGGGAATGGAATTAATCTGAAAATTATAGCTTGATATGAGGGTTAACGTATCTTAACCCTTTGCATGCTGGGATATTTGTCGTCTGCTAAAACGTCGTCTGCTGAATTTCTAAAATTAGCATTTTCTTCACTTTTTTTTCAAAGAATACTATCAGAATAGCAAACAGTTTGGATCCTGATGAGACGCCACGTTCTGTGGCGTCTCATCTGGATCCAAACTGTTTGCAAAGACCTTCTAAATTCGGTTCCAGCACTGGAAGGGTTTAACTGTCAAGATCTTTCACTCTCTGGGGATCATAAAAGGTCACAGATAGTCCTAGGGAATGGAATTAATCCGCAACTATAGCATGATAGGAGCGTAAATGTAATTCAGACTGTTTGATCTTTAATTACCTATGGACGCATAGAGGGTGGCATGTCTTGGGGTCACAGAAGGGACTAAGAATGGAATGTCTGTACACTCTTGCTTGAATCAATTTAATTACAACTTAAACTATTCCGAGGTTTTACTCCAAAGGGATGCTTACACGCTGGTTTGTACAGATGGGGACTGGGAAGTGTATGATATTTATCTGTTTTAAGTTGTAATGTGACTGTTAGATGTAAAGATGTTTCTCTCCCCAGAGATGCCTACAAAGTGGCATGTCTAGGGGTCACATATGGGGACTGGGAGGTGTATGATATTTATCTGTTATAATTTGAAATTTGACTGTAAAGATGTTTTCCTCTCCAGGGATGCCTACAAGGTGGCGTGTATAGGGGTCACAGATGGGGACTGGGAGGTGTGAGATATTCATCAGTTTAATGTTTCAATATGACTGTTAACTGTTAGGATGTTTACCTCCCCAGGGATGCCTACAAGGTGGCATGTCTAGGGGTCACAGATGGAGACTGGGAGGCCCTTGCCCACGAGGCTCTCGAGGGTCTGGACTTTGATACCGCCAAGAAGGCCTTCATCAGGATCAGGGACCTGCGCTACCTGGAGCTCATTCACAATATTGAGGTAGGAACCTGCAGATTTAACCTTATGGGATTGTTGATTGTTGTTTAGGTTTTTTTGTTATTTTTCGGGGTAATATTAATTGTGTTTATGCTTTTTCCATAATCATTAAAATCTTATAGTATCGGGTAATATATGCGCCAGCCTGACATTATTAATAACTGATTTTTACTAGCCTGAGTTACATTTTACTAGACACAGGATGTTCAGCTATTGGTTAGCATGAAGACTGTTTTCTTACGTCGTGTATTTAAAAGATTTCAAAACCTAATTTTAGCTATTAAAATGTATTTTTTATGTATTTTAAAAAGTACTTCATATGACTGTTTGCATTATCAGATATATGATATGTAGATAAAGGGGGAGGTAGCTCTTGTGTACTGTAAAGTAGAATTCCAATTTCTGGAAACAAAAGAATTACATAAAATTCATATTTAATGAATTGCAAGCGTTCAATTATAAATTGGCAACCAGTACAAATAGTCTTTTGCAGCCTTTGATACATGTATTCTGCAGTTTACTTAAAAAAAATGCATAACACAAGCTGGTGTAAACAGAACCTTATCTCATGAGTATATGTATCACAGGAGAGGAGAAAGCGTGGTGAGAATGACAACATGGTGTTCCTGGGCGACGTGTTTGCGTATCAAGGAAAGTTCCACGAGGCCGCCAAGCTCTTCAAGAAGTCAGGACAGGAACACAAGGCTATGAACATGTACACAGACCTACGAATGTTCGACTTTGCAAAGGTTAGTGATGTCAGTGATGTAAATTATACTAGTGAGAGTTTTAAGTGTTAAAACTGATTTAAGAAATTTGCAAATTTCTATTGTTCAAAGACTATAGTAAAATTATAGGTTCAGTATTTTGGAAACCTGTTTTTTGAAATTTCAAAAGTTATGTAATTTCATAAATGAAAAAAGCACAAATTGGTAAGCTCTGTAATGATAAATATTCAATACGTCAAATGATTATTTTTGAATCAGCTGGCTTCGGATTGCAATATTTCTTGTTCGTATTTAGTTCTTTAAGAATTTTGTTGACAGAGATGTCGTAGAAAAACATTTTACCGTACACATTGTTTGTGAAAGAGGTATCTTCAAAACTGGTTGCACAATGAAACAAGTGGAGACAAAACAAGGCACAATCATTTTTAACTTTTTCATTTTTACCTAAATTTATTGATTTTTTTTTTTTTTCAATAGTGTGCAAGATAAATGTGGCGTGTTCTGAGAAAACTGGGCAAAATGCTTGTGCATAAAGTGTCATCCCAGATTAGCCTGTGCAGTCCGCACAGGATAATCCGGGACAACACTTTCCGCCTAAACTGGATTTTTGCCAAGAAGAGACATCATTTTAACAAATATTCCATATAAGCGAAAATTGTCGTCCCTGATTAGCCTGTGCGGACTGCACAGGCTAATCTGGGATGACAATTTACGCACAAGCATTTTGCCCAGTTTTCTCAGAACACGCCACAAATTACTCCAGTGGGTGTTATTTTCTCAATGTCATTGTATGATGGTATAACATTCCATATTTTTTCCAGGAATTCATAGGCTCGGGTGACCCAATGGACAAGAAGATGTTGATCACAAAGCAGGCAGACTGGGCCAAGAGTAGCAACGAGCCCAAGGCTGCAGCAGAGATGTACATCAGTGCTGGGGAATATGTGAAGGCTATAGAGATAATTGGTGACCACGGATGGGCTGAGATGTACGATATGTGGATTTTAAAATTTTGTTTGCTTTTTTTTTTTTCACACTGAGATCTTATAATAGTTCTAAAGAAAACAGTTTGAGTTTATTAATCTTGAAGAGTGATAAAATGTTAATAGGTAAATAAATATATGAGACTTAAATGTCTATAAGTTACCAAATGACTACAGAATGACAGATCTAGCAGACATTNACTGGTGACTCGAGGATACAATGCAAAATAGTATAAACCAGACCATTCGTATCACCGCATGTGTATTCGTCATTGTATAGAAAATGTAATAAAGAACGTCGAAAAAAAAATCAACAAAAAATACTGTATCTGTAAAAAAGAATGTCCGAAAGATGAACGTGTTTTGCACATGAAATAAAATGTGCATATCGTTTAATTTCAGACAATGAAAACAAGTTTCCTAGCAAATACGTAATAAATAGATACTTTTGTGAGCATATTGCTTAACACTATGCTAAGCAGATAGTGCAGTGCTTTACTTACAAATCGATCGCTCAAAATATTTTAAGTTGGCGGACATTGTAAGATTTTCAGAAAGTAGCGAGGATTTTTCGTCAGTTACCGTTCATGTCCGCGCCATCACCAGCCAATCAAAAATCAATAAATAAAAAACCTTGCACAATCGGTACCGAGCGAAAATTTCCGGAATGCCGAGGAAGCTATAACTATAGGAAGCTATTTCGGAAATGTAACTTAGTTCATACACGGAAAAAGCACTCGACCGATCGGGCTACTGGCTTGGAATTTTCACTCGACCAACGCAAAAATCAATCGACTCGGTCGTCGGTCGAGTGGGTTACGTCCAAGACTGAACAAGTTTTGTTGATTTTATTATTCAAATAAGTGTTATAAAAATAAATAACAAAAACGGCAAAAAGAATAATGTTCATTCATAAGGGTCCTTAAGTCAGATTTGTATGGTCATAACATATTGATGTTGTGATCTTATTTTATAGATTTACAGAACTAATATCAATATATTCTTATACTGGAAAATTGTCTCAGAATGGTATTCTATGCATGTGTATATTAAAATTAGGTGGTGTTACTTGTCAAATGTATTGTATGTGCTGAATGAAATAAATTTGTGAATGTATTTATTTGTAGATCTGATGAATGTTGATAACTTATGAAAAGACAACAACAATCTGGTCAAATTGTAAACACATAACAATAAATTAATAGATTAAGCATGTATATTTGTAAAAAAAAATAGCTTGTAAGTTTGTGAAAAAAAAAAACATCAACAACACCACCGAAGAAACTGTTGAATGTTTTTGCAGGCGTTCACACTGGTTGAGAAGCACACAGAGTACAAGGAAGACGTGTATGTACCGTACGCCCAGTGGCTGGCAGAGAACGACAGGTTTGAGGAGGCTCAACAGGGTACGCACATGTACTGTAGGGTAGGGTACGCACATGTACTGTAGGGTAGGGTACGCACATGTTCTGTAGGCTATTATTGGAGCTGCATTCTGGAAAAACTGGGCTTAATGTATGTGCGTAAAGTGTCGTCCCAGATAAGGCAGTGCAGTCCGCACAGGCTTATCAGGGATGATATTGTCCGCTGTTATGAAATTTTTCGATTAAAAGAAGTCTCCTCTAAATGAAAAATCAGTCTAGGCAGAAATTGTTGTACACTGATTAGCCTGTTCAGATTGCGCAGGCTAATCTTGGATGACACTTTACGCACATACATAAAGCCGATTTTTTTTCCAGAACGAGGCCCATTGTAGTAGCATTCCAATTAACAAGAAACAAGTTTTAAGTTAAATGTTGTGTTATTTATTTGTTGTCTTATTTGAGGTTATTAGTTTGATCTGTCCTAAAGATTTCTAGCTAAACTTCTAGAATGGTTCAATTCTGAATTAAGAGTGTATATTAAGCCTAAGGCTTTTGATACAATCCATCTAAAGTACGAGTTGAGTATAAACTGAACTTGCATCTTAACATATGCTTAAATATTTGATGAAAACAAATTAAAAAATTAAGTGTTCAAATTTGTTAAGTTCTTGCAAAAATTTTAACAATTTTTAAAGTACATTAACATTTCCTGCAAATGCAAGCATCTGAAATACTGTATGTCTTTCTCTTTAACTTAACAGGTACTTGCTTGCTTTTGAGCAAACTGGGAGCCAACAATTTGTTATTTTCCAATAAATTCATCAAGTTTGGATGCCCATTTAAATATCCTGGCAAAATGGCTTTCAGAGCAAGGAATGCATGAATTTTATATGCAGAGTGGCAT
Source organism: Dreissena rostriformis (assembly GCA_007657795.1). Classification (NCBI taxonomy): domain Eukaryota; kingdom Metazoa; phylum Mollusca; class Bivalvia; order Myida; family Dreissenidae; genus Dreissena; species Dreissena rostriformis. Next base: position 2,800 of record VMBQ01016612.1, on the reverse strand, counting down.
AACACATTCACTGACTTAACATAGGGCACATTGTATGAATTCACTAAGCATGTAATAAAAAAAATAATTCAGCCCTTACATCTGATACGTAAAAATTGTAAAACAGTTGAAATAATGCTCAGCATCAATATACCCTATTTATTAGAAATTGTGTACCTGCCAATAAAAATGTTTGGCTGAAACTGTTACCTTAATTTATTGAAAAGAATACATTTATTGTGATACATAGGGTAAAAACGAGGTGAAAAATAAAACAATATAATAAACTGCCAAGTTAACAGGTAATAGGGCCAAGTTGCATAATAAGCTCAACGCAACATTGTATTGCAGCCTTCCACAAGGCTGGCCTACAGGCAGAGGCAGTAAAGGTTCTGGAGCAGCTCACCCACAATGCTGTCATTGAGAGTCGCTTCAACGATGCTGGCTACTACTTCTGGAAACTATCCATTCAGTGCCTGNCTTCATGAAACTTGGTCAGAACATGTGTCCCAATGATATCTTGGAAGAGTTCGAAATGGTTCCGGTTGTAAAAAAAACATGGCCACCAGGGGGCGTGGCAGTTTTCCTAATATGGCTTTAGTAAAACTTGTGAACACTCTAGAAGCCACATTTATTGTTCAATCTTCAAGAAACTTGGTCAGAACATGTGTTCCAATAATATCTTGGACAAGTTTGAAAATGGTTCCAGTTGGTTGAAAAACATGGCTGCCCGGGGGCGTGGCAGTTTTCCTCAAATGGCTTTAGTAAAACCTTGTGAACACTCTAGAGGCCACATTTATTGTCCAATCTTCATGAAACTTTATCAGAACATGTTTCCCAATGATATCTTAGACCTGTTCGAAAATGGTTCCGGTTGGTTGAAAAACATGGCTGACAGGGGGCGTGGCAGTTTTCCTTATATGGCTATGGTAAAAGCTTGTTAACACTTTAGGAGTCACATTTATTGTCCAATCTTCATGAGACTTGGTCAGAACAATTGTCCCAATGAAATCTAGGCTGAGTTTCAAAATGGTTCTGGTCCGTTGAAAAACATGACCGCCAGGGGGCAGGGCAGTTTTCCTTATATGGCTAACGTAAAACCTTGTTAACACTCTAGAAGTTTAGAAGTCATATTTTTAATCCAATGTTCATGAAACTTCGTCTAAATATATCTCGGCTGAGTTTGAAAATGGTTCCGGTCCGTAAAAAACATGGCCGCCATGGGCGGGGCAGTTTTCCTTATATGGCAATAGTAGCTATAGTAAAACCTTTGTAACACTGTAGAAGTCACAATTTTAGTCCAATCTTCATGAAACTTAGTAGGAACATTTGTTCTAGGGATAGCTTGCCTTAGTTCGAAAATTGTTGCAATCCAATGAAAAACATGGTCACCAGGGGGCGGGGCAGTTTTCCTTATATGGATATAGTAGCTATACTTAAACATTGTTAACACTGTAGAAGTCACATTTTTAGTCCAATCATCATTAAACTTGGTAGGAACATTTGTTCTAAGGATATCTTGGCTGAGTTTGAAAATGGATGTGGTCCGGTAAAAACATGGCCACCAGGGGGCGGGGCAGTTTTCCTTATATGGCTAAAGTAAAACCTTGTTAACACTCAAGTTTAACGTAAATACTACTCAGGTGAGTGACAAGGGCCACCATGGCCCTCTTGTTTTTATATTAGTGACTATTACTTCCTATATACTGGAAAGACTACAGTTCTAAATCATTATAATTGATTAGTAAGCAAGGTCTAGGTTCTGACCTTTATCTGTTGACTAATTGAGCCTCATTCTGGTAAAACTGGGCTTAATGCATGTGTGTACAGTATCTCATATTAGCCTGTGCGGACTGCAAAGGTTAATTTGGGATGGCACTTTACGCACATGCCTTAAGCCCAGTTATCCTAGAACGCATCTTAATTAATATAAATCTGTGTGACTGTTCACAGAGGAGCCCGACAAGATGGAAGAGATGCTACCAAAGTTCTACGACTTCCAAAAGAAGGCAGACATGTACTATGCATATCACTCCATACAGAGATACACTGTAAGCACTGCTGTTGAATGAAATTGTCAAACTGTGCCAATCTTGTTTTGTGGCATTTGACACATTTCTTGTTGTAATCTAAATTTTCAGGTTTAAGTCTAACTCACTATGTTACTATGTCCGCACAGGCTAATCAGGTACGACATTTTCTGCTTTTATATTAAACAAATGTTGAAATCAAGTCTCTTCTAAAAATCCAGTCTAGGCGGAAAATGTTGTCTCTGATTAGCCATGCTAATATGGGACGACACTTTACGCATATGAATTAAACCTTTTTTTCCCAGAGCAATTCTCAAATGTTCACCTTTTACATGTTCACCCCTCAAAATGTGTTGTAGTATTATTTTGTGCTTGTTGTTTTCCTGCAGGATGAGCCATTCACGTCGCACCTCCCCGAGGCCCTGTTCAACATCTCCAGGTATCTCCTGCACCAGATGAACTCTGCCATTCCACTGGGCATCTCAAAGGCGTATCCTTTCCTAGCAATATGAGAGGGATTTATTATTATTAAACCACTCTCTTGGTTGAATTTTCAGTCAGTCCACATTAAATGTTTTTAGTTGGCGGAGCGCATTACTTTTACATTCCTCAAGCGATTAAATTGAAACTTCAATTGTATCATTATCTCGAAGTCTTACTGTGCGCTACACTTTGCTTATTCCCAATAACGCACACATTTCCGATTTATGTTCTTGTTAACATAACTGACAAAGCAATGTTGGAGTTTTAGTCATGTTAGTAACTAGCTCTATTTTAATTTATCTGTGATA
>VMBQ01016611.1:0-12036 GCA_007657795.1 Dreissena rostriformis | reverse complement strand
TACACGATACACTTAAACAATAGTTATGGAAGTAATTTTAAATGTAATGTATCCTTTGTTTATTGAGACCAGCATCCAGTGGATAATGTGTATCGGAGGTAGCGTGGTTTCTTTTGTAGGTTCTAGTGCAAACCTCTTACAAAGTGCGTCGGCGTTTCCGTTTTATTTCCTACAGTTACAATATCGCAACGTTTATAGTATGCATAGTGTAATAGTACATGTTTTACATAAGTCAACGAAAGTAATAGCAGCTTTCACATACTTACAGGTTTTTCATATATGAACACGAGAGCGATGTAGAACAATTTCTGAAAAAATAAATAACACAAATCGAATGAATGCGTTATTCGAATGACGTTTTTTTCTGGTGCATGTTTCCGACATGCATGTATTAGGAGTTTCATTGTGTCCAGTATACAGTACACACATTAATTGATAAACTTGTACGCGACTAACTCTCGCTAATTTTAAGATAACTGACAAACATTCTTATGAATCTGCAAAGGAAAAGACTATGGCTACGATCGGTTATGAAATAAGGCTTCTGACGAAATATGTCAAAATCCAAGAATCCATGTTTATGGGATTCTAAACGTATAGTGAAAGAAAAAGTCGTTTACTAACCACTGCAAACGCAAACAGGTAACAAACTGCAGCATAATACAATCCAGTTATGTTCTAGAGGTTAAATGAGTTCAATATTACTTCCGGATTTATGTATTGGTTTCAAATTTTATATCATGTGGGGATTTTGTTAAGATGATCCTGTTGAACCCGTTAAGATTTACTTCCGTGTTCAATAAAATACTGGAGATAAACGCATGTGATAATAACAGTTTGTTCTGTTTAAACGACAAGGACAGGGTGAGAGATACATGCTATCGTTCTGTACTTTATATCTAAACTAATTGTTTTTTTTTCTCAATTAAAGGCCGCGAACACATGTCATTATCATGTGAACGGAGTTTCCAACTACAGTGAAAATAAAATGCCATAAGAGCTGTCCAAACACACGGTCGAACGGTATATAACGACGTGGACGTTGAGTAAGAATGTTTACTGTGATACCTATCGTGTTCTTAATGAACACTGTGTATCGAGCATTAAATTGCGTGCTCCATATAGGTGTTCTTAAGAAAGATAAAAGGTATGTATAAAATACCAGAAAAAGTGTGATATGCAACACCATGTGTTAAATGTCACTGCATGTAGAATATATTTTACACAATACGGACATTGTTCCGTTACTCTTATCTGTGTTTTATTCATATGATTAATATACAAGATTGTCCCAAAGTGATTTCAAAGATAGCAATATTTATATGGAAATATAAGTGTTTACGTTAAAAAATAAGAGTATGACTGTTTAAGTACGCGTACTTTAAAAACCAACGCATTCCAATTCATTCAAACTACTGGTTTATTAAAAAATACGACCAAAAATAAGTATATGGGAAACTAACGTTTGCAATAATAAGTCCCGAATAAGGTAGTCACTAAAAAGGTAGTTTGACTCCCATATCGTAATGAAGTGCCAGCTATCGTTGCTAGTTAAATGTGTTGAGGTTATGTGGATATGATGAAAAAAATCGTACGCGAATCCAGGCGGTAGTACTGTACTGCATTTCATTATTTTGCACTTCAAGTTAATAAGATAAATGCTAATTGTTAATAAAACAAATCTTTTTATGATGAAATTCGTAATGATATGACCACATAGGCACGTCCGTTGAGATACAAGGGAAATGTCACTTACATGGGAGTCCCACCAAGCATATATAAACAATGTTCTCCGATTGCATCAAACTCACTGACTGAAAACAACAGTAGGAGACGATATACGTTCCACGCAAGACTGTATAAAAAAAATATGTTGGATACGCTAACTTTTACCGTTTGTAAAATAACAATAAGTAAGTACTAATCTTTATTTTAATATGAAAAATTATATTTATATACTCCGTACCATATATAATATTAGTTGTGTATACATGTATGTCTTATTTTAATTTTACATTAGAAGATACGTGATTGGCTTTAAGTTGCAATTACAACAATTATCACAATTAGTAAGACTTTTTTTAGCAGAATGCTCTATCTCCATACATAAAATTGCAAATAGCATTGACATATAATTTACTAAAATTAATTATATTCATATTCTCCGTTTGCTGATAAACACTCGGGTTTATTTTTGTCTACATATGTGCATAAATAAGTGAGAAAATAAAGGTTAAACCTTTAAATGCGTTTTTCTCCGAAAAAATGAAATTGGTAGTTAGAGCACTATAGCAATCAAGCGACGAACTGCAAACGAAACAAACAGGAAACAAACTGCAACAAAAAACAATCCAGTTGTGTTCTAGAGGTTAAATGAGTTCTTCCTTACTTCCGGAGTTATTTAGAGGTTTGAAATGTACAATCGTGTGGAGATTTTGTAAATATGATCCTGCTTAAAGCCCCATTAATACTTAAAAATCTACGGAAATTATTTCGTAAAATAAAGTTACCCCAAAAAATGCCATGTTCCTTAAAGCAATAGCCAAAACTTCAAAGCCAGATGTGTTCTGGTAACATAGATTTTTTGAATATACAAAATGCTTGTTTTTAATTTTTTGTGTCACAATAAATTCCATTTTAATTTCCCGCACTGATATCTATTCATACGACATACAAACATTAAAATGGTACCATGTTATCGTTGTCAGTTAAATGTGTTGTGGTTATGTGGATATGATGATATGAAATCGTTTGCGCCTTCAGGCGGTAGTACTGTACTTTATTTCGTTATTTTGCACTTCAAGTTAAGAGAAATGCTAATTGTTAATACACACTGTGTTTATGATGAAATTCGTAATGATATGAGCACATAGTCACGTCCATTGAGATACATGGGAGAGGTCACTTACATGGAAGCCCCACCAGCATATATAAACAATGTTGTCCGATTGCATCATACTCACTGTTAGAAAACAACAGTAGGAGACGATATACGTTCCAAACAAGCCTGTATACAGTTTTTATGTTGGATACGCTAACTTTTACCGTCTGTAAGGTAACTATAAGTAAGTACTAATCTTTATTTTAATATGACAAATTATATTAATATACTCCGTACACTATATAATAAAGGTTGTGTATTATTGTATGTCTCATTTTATGTTTACATTAGAAGATACGTGATTGTCTTTAAGTTGCAATTACAATCCCACAATAAGTAAGACTAAATAGATTCCTTGACTGTTTGATGATGGACGGTTCAAATATTGGCAAGATGTTTCAACAGTGCGGGTACGTGATTTCAAGTAGTGTCTCAAATTTCCAGCTTTTATTTGATACCAAAAGACGTTTTTATTTTTTTACTAACAGTTTCCCATGTTTTCAGTTTAATCTTGTATTGTAGTTATGTAATAATTGGTCGTGCAACGTGTTGGCCTTCTTGAATATTTTATTATAAATACTGTTATTAGTACGCGCGATAAACACTCTACAAAACTATTTTCTTTTGTTTGTTGTGGTAAATATATTGAACAAATTGTCATGTACCTATTGAGTGTTTGTGTGTCGTATGAATAGATATCGTTGCGGGAAATTAAAATGGTATATATTGTGCCAACACAAATAAATTTAAAAAAGCATTTTTTGTATCTTGTTAAATCTATGTTACCAGACCACATCTAGCGTTGAAATATTGTCTATTGCTATAAGAAAAAATTGATTCTTTTGATAAGGTAACTTTATTTTATGAAACATTTAACGAAATATTCGTTGATTTTGAGTGTTAATAGGGCTTTAATCAGTCAAACCAATATTAAGACATATCCCGTTGACTATAACATGTAAGCAAACGCGCGAAAGTACTACCAATAACAATGGCATTCAAGAAAAGTCCAAGTGATAACAATTAAGCGTTTAAAGCTGCTAAGTGTAATACATGGTAGTGTATCACCAAGGTCCAACTTGTTCATATCACAGTATAAAAGGAATAAGGCTCATATGTTTATGTTTAAGTATACGTATGATACTTTGAAAATCAGAATGGCTAATACAAGACAAGACACGACCAACATTCATTTCCAATAAAAAGCTGATTATTATCAACAATCCGACGTTAGTTATAGCGCCGATACTAACCAATTTTGCTACATTTGATCAATAGCGCTAAATGTTTTAATACATGTAGAATTTACATAAACAGTACGCAATAAGAGCGCTAAAATTACACGTAGAATGACAATAAGCATATGCGAAACTCACTTCAATACCACACGTCATTTAACTCAGCAGCACACTTGGTGTAATACAAACACTTTAGTTATGGTGCGTTATTAATCGCAAGTAATCGTAGCATGGAAATATGGTGTTTTTGTTATTTTGAGATGATGATATGAATAGTTTGACTGTGTGGATGAGATCCCTTTAATATGTGTGCAATTGAGAACTTTTTATTAGAAATGTGTATATGATAAACTTCTAAATGTTAGATAACGAAAACACGTCAACCAAGCTACAAGTAAAGGAAAGTCACGCACGACACATAGGTACACATTATACATATCATATTCCTCGAATTAAAACACTTGTTGGAACGAAAGGCATTTAATGAAAACTTATTAGTTGAGTTGGATATCCTGGACTGTGCTGTTTGTTAATTTCTTTCTCCCAGCTAACTATCAGTTAGAAATAGCATGTAAAGAATAGTTGTTTTGCAAAAAATTGCACAGTGAAGCTAATCCTAAAGCATATTAGTGCAACACAGAAAGAACGTGGTAGCACCACGGTCTGATGTTTAAGGTCTGAATTATATTAACCAAATACACAATAGATTTGTAGTGCAAGGATACGTTATTAAGAAACATTAGGCGTTCTGAGCAGCACATCGAACATTGCTATTTGAACGAAACGGACTACGCTCTAGTGTATTTTACTTTCGAATCAGTATCACCCTATCAAATATTAGTTTGCATTACTTAAAACGATTTCTCAGACCTCTTACTATAAGTGATGTTTTACGTAAAGTAACAGACACGTCCCTTCTTCCCTTCTTGGTCAATGCAAAACAACATTTACATATATTATGAACTACACATATATATATATATATACCTATTGGAAGTTAAAAACATTGAATATTAAATAAACGCAAGTTATTTCTTGTTTCAAAAATAAACTATCATTGGTAATAAACCTCACCAAATAATGGTATTGTTGATTGAAAACAAAGGTATATACTTTTTAAAACAATGATAGATACACATGAAATTTGTTTAAGGCACAACAGACCTGGTACATTACAGTAGATATATTCTCCAACCTAGCAATATTACGGTTCCGGACTGTACGATATTTATGTTTTTATGTTTTAAAACGTAGAACACCAAATGTTAAATACCTCGCTTATTGCAAAATATCTGAAAAAATATTCATACAAAAAATTAAGGACGTTTCAAAATCGTTTCAATGATTTTGTTGAAAATCCACATTACTCATTGGTATATGTAAATAAGGTGCGACTCATGAGGAAAACGAGTTCCTGTTTGGAGTATGGCCTTTAAAAGAGGATCAATAGGGTCGAATATCGCTCACCTGCGTTTATGGTAATATTTTTTCGATAATATTATACATCTATGGAAAACTGCCACACATGCCGAAGGTCGTCATATGGAACTGCCGTGATTTAAAATAATCATTCTGCATGGTTTGTCTATGCGAGAGCTCGAATCCTATTGCAACCGTGAATATAATACGCGCGAAGATATGTGGAAGTGTCATGCGTGTTCATCATGTTGTTTACAGTAAAAAGTCGTACCTCTTGTCTTGCATTATCTTTGGATTTAAAATGCCATTATTCGTTAATCAAATATAAAACATGACTGTTCCAACTCTTTGCTTAGTTTCCATTAATAACTTATACTAATCCCGTACTTCGGACGTATCGCGGCATATTCTGTGCGAACGCATTTCAAACTGTAGAAGGATTTATCCGCAGGAGCCCTATGTTTAAGAGATGATTGTCTCTAAATATAGCATTTTAAATTTTTAATTTGTATCCCACTTATAATAATCTTTTGGTTCTTAATCGTACCTTTGAGTTTGAAGGTATTATAAATAAGTCTATATGTGTAAAATAACGTATGAACGTTTACTTGTGACCCCAAAACTCTTCTCAGTCTGTACACTGAAGCTGTTTTAGAAAAGCAATTGAACAAGTATTTTCCCAAATATTCCACCACGTCATGACATGTTCCGAGAGATGACTGTCCCAACTAAATATAAAACCAAGCCAGTTTATGCTTATGCATTTGTTTTGTTTCTGTTTCAAATTACGATTGTCAGCGAATCATGCTCTTAAAGGGGCTTGTTCACAGATTATCGAATTGCCAACTTTCTTACATTATTGTTACAGATTCAAATCAATAGTGTACACAACAGAAAGCAAAATTACTTAAGACACGTAAATATATTAAAATACTTGTTCGTTAATGAGTTATTATCGTTTGAAATTGAAAAGAAAAAAGTTAAGCTTCATTAACGCGGAACATTCGAGTGTTTCTGTAGTTTTTGTTTACATGTGTTTGATAAAAAGGCTAATAATAATAATAATAATAAAATAATAATTAATACTATTCAAAATAGTCCTCAGCATAATAATACTTAAATAGATGTAAAAATAATTATGAAACTAAAAATAACAATATATTTTCCTTTTAATTCTTTAACGACATTTTTAGAAAATTAGGAAACCTGTAAACAGGTCACACCCTTTAATGGTGCGTGATCATCTGAAGTACATTTTCGGCACATGTGTCACTCTTAGACGGACATTAAACCTTTCAAATGTAACTCAATATCAGCTGTTGTAACGTGAAAAATTTCGATTTCGTGCAGTTAACTACATAAGGTTATGTTCAATTGCAGATCAGATCGCTTAATAATGCCGTTAATGTAGTAAAAAGAAGAAGAAATACGGTAACGAAACTGTGTGTTCTAATAAATCAAGTTAACATCTCGTAAAAGTTCATGTGTTCGTGTGACAGCCATGTGGAATTTACAACGGTACGTACTTACACTAAAATAGGTCTAGAAGGCCGAGTTATTTGTATGTGTAAAACGTATTAGATGTCTGACTGTATTGTTCTCCTTGAATATTTTAAGCCCCATTAACACTGAAAATCGACTAGTATTTCGAAAATAAAGTTAACCAATAAAATAACAGTGTTCATTACAGCAATAGCCAAAGTTTTAACGCCCGACGTGGTCTGGTGACATAGATTCGACGAGATACAAAATGCTCGTTTTTTCTGTTGCACAATATATTCCATTATTATTTTCCCGCAACGATATCTATTCATACGACAAACGAACACTAACATGGTAAATGAACATGTGTTGAATATATTGTCCCACACAAAAATGAGCATTTTGTATATTGTTAAATCTATTTTACCAGACCACATCTAGCGATAGCAATTGTTATGGGTTAACTTAATAAATACGAAATATTAGTTGATTTTCAGTGTTCATGTGGCTTAAAACGAATTATTTGTATCTGACAATAGTATTATGTCATCCATCTTCAGATATAAAATTTTAACAGAGATACAAAAACTACGGAGCATGTCAAATCCCAATGTCGGGGATGTACCACTCGTTGCCCTTTGGTACGGACCTTGTTTTTATTTTTCTATAATTTTGTGTCGGTAGTTTTGTGCCGGTGTTTTGCGTTTTTACATTTTGTTAGTGTTATTTATTTATGATGCACGACACTTTTTTTCCACATCTTAGAGCAAATCATTTTTTGAAATTAATTCATGAGTATCAAAATGTATGTAAAACTTCCAATAGTTATATATTTTGAAACCGAGTTATGTATTTATGCATGTTTAAATTAAAAGATTTTTGTAATAAAATGCAGGTACAAAAAATGTGTTCTGAATTTCAAATCACCAATCATAATCAATTATCGAGTGTGGATACACAAACGTTACATAAACGAAAAATGATGTTAAGTACTTACCGATCATTTTGAGGCACTTATTTTTATATCATTTTACATGAGTGTAATTTGGACAAGGGTTTAACAGTCACTGTCACGCGTTTTATGTCCAAATCCCTTTCAAATTGGACACCGTCTATTTATAATTTCGTGAAAGTAAACGCTATCTAAAATTGCGGAACCAGTATTGCTACACTATCTTCACGTTTTGATATTTGTCATCACTACTCTTAAGGAATAAATAAAACAAGCAACGCCCAATAATCACGATTGGTTAATATCAGGCGATATTAAACATTTCAATAACACGTAAAAATATAAGCGTTTCCTAACGGGCATTTGACGTAGTGCAACTACACGAAAAAACCGGCTCATATCAGATGGAAAAAAATAGATTGCAAATACGTTTCCCGCCTATCAATAGTATATTAATGACACGTGTGCTTTTGGTAATATATCGTGGGTATATATTCATATAAATTGAGGATTCGTGATTTATTCTATAAAAAGCCTTCAAACATTAGCCCCTATCTTCTAACAACACTATTTGTATATACTATTACACGTATCTCCTCTGATATTTCGCTGTATTTAAAGTAGTTTCTGATTGCTAAATGTAGCTCTTCATGGCGAATTTGGCAAAGACCATGAAACAAGATAATATTTAAAAATAACTCAAGACACTTGCTAAAGAAAAAAGCACAAACTTACCAACAGTCCAACATGTACTGTTTTTCTTATTTATCTTATGAATTGAGTTAAATGGAGCATTTAAAAAGCTGTTATTTTACATAAGTAGATATGCAAATGCGTTTTCAAAATAAAAGAAAACATTAAACTATGATTAAAACTGGAGTTATCGCCTAGGAACGGTAAATGTATCGAATATGGAATTTTAACCGGTTGAGGGCTAACGGGTTTATTAATGTGATACGGGAGGGGAACAACGTTTACCAAAATAACGGTCTTGCAAAGTCCGTGACCAGACTGAAATCAAAGCGCTGAAGGCACTGAAGTTGTTCGTTATTGAATAATCTTAGACGCAACTCAGTTTTCAAAATTATGTTATAGCTTTTTATATCGCAAGTTTAAAATGAACACAAACCATTCAAATTTATAAAGAGTGTGTCTTAAAGCACAGGTCAATATGTGCGTGCACTGTTTTTCTCTGTTGGTTCTAGTGCAAACCTCTTACAAAAAGCGTCGGCGTGGCTGTGCATTTTCATGAAAGAAAAATCCGTTCACTGTGCATTGCAAACGAAAACAGGAAACAAACTGCAACATAATACAATCAAGTTATGGTCTAGAGGTTAAATGAGTTATGTTTTCTTCCGGAGTTATTTTTATAAATTTGAAATCTACAATCATTTGAGGATTTATTAAAGATGATCCTGTTTAATAAGTTTGCTTCCGCGTTTAAAGACCCATTATTACTCAAAATTGTTTAACTTTATTTTGCGAAATATTGTGCGATTTTTTTTTGTTGATTTTGAGTAGTAATGGGTCTTTAAACACGGAAGTAATGATTCATATACATGATTGTCCCAAAGTAATTTCAAAGATAGCAATAAGGTCATATATATATTTAACGTGACAAATAAGAGTTAGACTGTTTACGTACACGTTTAAAAAATCCACTGCATTCCGATTCCTTCAAACTACTAGTTAATGTCGAGCTTACAACCGAACATAAGTATATTGGAAACTAACTCATATAATAATTAGTCACTTTACAAAGAAGTTGGAATCCCAAACATGTTTTGCGTTATGAAGTGTCAGTTATCGTTGTCCGTTCAACGTGTTGTCGTTATGGGTATATTATGATATAAAATCGTAGGTGCATTAAGACGTAGTACTGTACTGTATTAACGTATGTTTCACTAAGTCAATATAAATGATAATTGTTAATAACAAATGAGTTTATGATGAAATCCGTAATTATATGAGAACAGAGACACGTCCGTTGAGATACAAGGGTGAGGTCACTTACATAGAGTCCGCCAACCATGCATATTTAAAACAATATTGCCCGATTGCATCATACTCACTGTATCCGAATAATAGAGACCTGTAGACGATATACGTTCCACGCAAGACTTAGACTATTTGTTATGTGGGATATGCTAACTATTACCATATCTAAGTAAATAATAAGTAAATACAAATCGTTATTAAAATATGACAAAATATTTTACTATATTCAGTACTATATACACTAAATTACATTAGAAGACACTTCATTGTCTTTAAGGTGCAATAGTTATCTCACAATAACAATTGAAATGTAAGGTCGACATTTTAGCTAATGTGGCCCTGCATAACAATCTGTTGAGGGCCCACCATAAGCTGAAATAATGTATGGTTCTAACTTGTAGTGTTTCTAGCTTTTCATTCTTTAGAACTGAGAAATATAAATCATATATATTTTATATTTATACTATAGAACACACACTTTAACGTGTGATCAAGTGATACAATTTATTTATTTTTTGAATTATACAAACAATAAATAAATATTTAGTTCTGAATTGTATATTTTTATTCGTGGAAAAGTCAAAACACAAAATAAACGTTGTGAAACTTCTCATTTAAATCCCAAAATGGTATCGGTTCTCGAGAGTAGCATTGTAACATGTGTGCTGATTCGCTAACCAAAAATATTAATAAGACTTTCAATCAAGCTAATTGTGTTCGTACTTTAATTTGTATGGACCAATACAGAACTCTTCATCCTACTTATCCCCAAGTAAAGTTATTTTGTGTTTACAACTTCAAAGTTGTTAATTGATATACGATATGTAACTGTTAGCAGAATGAACATTATCACAAAAATGCATGCGTGTTAAACGTTTGAATAACACTAACACAATTAAAGCGTCATTAAAGTGAGACTGTACGATTTTGTCAAATATTTATGATTTTTTTTATAAAATGTGTGAACAACTTATTATACATATATTTCAAAATAAATTAAAATAAAAGTTGAGAAGAACGTGCGTCGAAAAATGCGAGATAAGCCGAATATTTAAATCTGAAATCGAAAATGGCTGTACAGCCGAATTATCCAGCATATATATCATGCATGTACAATGTGAATATAAATTAAGTTTTAGTGCAGATTCGTTCATACGACACAATTTTGTTTCCTAACAAGGGCTGTATGTAAAACATGCATCCCAAATGGGCTGTCAATTGTAGTGGCAGCCGTTGTGTGACCTTGACCTTTGACCTAGTGACCTGAAAATCAATAGGGGTCATCTGCCGGTCATGACCAATGTCTCTATGAAGTTTCGTGCTCACAGGCCTAAGCGTTCTTGAGTAATCAGCCGGAAATCATTTTACTGCTTCAGGTCACTGTGCCATTGACCTTTGACCTCGTGACCTGAAAATCAATAGGAGTCATCTGCCGGTCATGACAAATGTCCCTATGACGTTTCGTGATCCCAGGCCTAAGCGTTTTTGAGTTATTATTCGGAAAACCATTTTACTGCTTCAGGTCACTGTGACCTTGACCTTTGACNATATAAATTGAGGATTCGTGATTTATTCTATAAAAAGCCTTGAAACATTAGCCCCTATCTTCTAACAACACTATTTGTATATACTTTTACACGTATCTCCTCTGATCTTTCGCTGTATTTAAAGTAGTTTCCGATTGCTAAATGTAGCTCTTCATGGCGAATTAGGCAAAGACCATGAAACAAGATAATATTTAAAAATAACTCAAGACACTTGCTAAAGAAAAAAGCACAAATGGAGCATTTAAAAATCTGTTATTTTAAATAAGTAGATATGCAAATGCGTTTTCAAAATAAAAGAAAACTTTAAACTATGATTAAAACTGGAGTTATCGCCTAGGAACGGTAAATGTATGGAATTGGGAATTTTAACCGGTTGAGGGCTAACGGGTTTACTAATATGCTCCGGGAGGGGAACAATGTTTACCAAAATAAAGGTCTTGCAAAGTTCGTGACCAGACTGAAATCAAAGCGCATAAGGCACTGAAGTTGCTCGCTATTGCATAATCTTAGACGCAACTC
>VMBQ01016608.1:0-10888 GCA_007657795.1 Dreissena rostriformis | reverse complement strand
GCATGCAGCTTTGATATTTGATATGTGACAACAATTGTTCAAATTTTGCCACTGGGCAAGCTCATTTCACAGGTGAGCGATCTAGGGCCATCTTGGCCCTCTTGTTTATAATTTCTTCATTAATCGAAAACCATTTTGAGAAAAAAAAAGACGAGTGCCGGGTCATTGTCAAAATACACCACTTTGTTGAGTTTGCGCAAAATTAAGTTTTTTTTTTCAAAAAAGTGCAACCGCGTGTTTGGAAACACACGAAGTGAAATGCTATGTGTGGTATTTTTTTTTTTTCAATCTTTTTGGGGTATGAATCAAATCTGATCATAAATAAAGAAGTTATGGCAATTTTAGCAAAATTTAATAATTTGATATTGAGAGTCAAGGTCATTCAAAGGTCAAGGTCAAAATCAACTTGCCAGGTACACTACCCTCATGATAGTAAGGAAGTATTTAAAGTTTGAAAGCAATTAAGCCTTGATACTAAAAAAGTAAAGTGGATGTAAACACAAAATTTCACAAAATATTCAAAGTTATTTAGTCAAAAAAGGGCGCTAATTCCTTCAAAATGCCAACCAGAGTTATGCAAACTGTCCTTCACAGTCCCCATATGATAGTTAGCGAGTGTTCCAAGTCTGAAAGCATAAGCTATGATACTTTAGGAGTAAAGTGGACCAAAACACAAAACTTAACGAAATTTTCAATTTTCTAAGTATGCCATAATTCTGACAAAATGACTCTGTCAGAGTTACAAAACTTTGCCTGCCCAGTCCCCTTATGATAGTTAGTAAGTGTTGAAAGTATGAAAGCAATAGCTTTGATACTTTATGAATAAAGTGGACCTCAACAAAACACTTAATCAAATTTTCAATTTTCTAAGTATAAAAAGGCACATAATTTTGTCAAAATGCCAGCCAGAGTTATCTCACTTTGCCTGCCCAGGCCCCCATGCTAGTTAGTAAGTGTACCAAGTTTGAATGCAATAGCTTTGATACTTTATGAGAAAAATGGACCTAAACACAAAACTTAACCGTAAGCCGACGCAGACGCCGACGCTAAGGGGATGACAATAGCTCATCAATTTTTTTATTTTTTTTAAATAGATGAGCCAATAAAAATCCTTCTAAGTAAAATAAAGTTGCAGAACTGACGGGCAAATTCTTGTTTACCACACAAAGCATTTCAAAAATGTTTCCCACACATAGCAATGTTACATTTTTGCACCCACTGTCCAAAGGATATGTATGTGCGCAAGCATACAATGTATGTAGCTTCTCTGTGACGAATTGCAATGTCCGCCCTATTTTTTTAAACCTTCAACAATATTATAATGAACGTTTTTGTTGATTGAATAAAAAATATACCACACATAGCATTTCCTTTCGTGTGTTTTCAAACACGCGGTTGCACTTTTTGGAAAAAAATACTTAATTTATATTTTGCAAACTTAACAAAGCTGTGTATTTTGACAATAACAAGGTACTTGTCTTTGTGGTTTTTTTTAATGGTTTTGAATTAATGAAGAAATTATCAAAAACATTACCTGAAGCGATGTTTTGTTGACTAACGATTGTCCCAAACATAGCCAAAAAACTGTCATGTGGTACAGGCACCTTGATAAAACGTGTTGCAGTGCGACACCTGCAGTCTCCCTTATACCTCAAAGATCAAGGTCTCAATTAGAGGTCAAAGGTCAAATTTGACCATTAAATATCTCCTCTGAATTTAAACTCTTTCTTTAATCTGACAATTCTAAAATAACTTCTACAAATCTACAAATTACCACCATGAGGAGACAGCGTGTTGCATGTAAGACCAGTCTCCCTACCTTAAAGTCTTAGTCACACGTAGAGGTAACATGTCAAATTTGGCCATAAAATAGTTTATGCCGACTGTAACTTTGTAATTTATCTTGTCATTTTAAAATAATTTATTAAAAAAGACAACCATAGGGAGACTGCCTGCCACGGTCACGTTTAACGACCTCTCCTTACCTTAAAGGTCTAGGTCACACTTAGATGTAGAACAGCTTGTCCAGACTGTAACTTCATTCCTCCTTAAGTTTAAAAATAACTCACCATAAATATCCATCATGTGGAGAAGTTGTGTCACCCCTTTGGCAAAGGTCAAGGTCACACTAAAGAAAAAAAGGTCAAACATGTGCATGTTGCAGTTTGTTAAATAATTTCAAGCATTATTGACAATTGGCTTGACAAGTTGCAGAAAGGCATCTATATATAGTGTTCAAAATATAGACATGGAAAAAAGTTTCTTAGTCTCATAATAGTTTGCCATCATCTATATTACCAGACTTTGATTTTACTACCTGTATGAGTTAGCTACATCTGCAAAATTCTGTCTGACAGTACAACAAAAGGGCATGAGGTCCTGGAAAAAAAATCAATGATACCGGGCTTTTGACAGATCATGTACCAATTTGTTGATAACTGTTAATAGGGACTTTGGTCTGTATAAATTGTAAGATAACCAGACATTTTGACCAATAATGATGTGAGTAAGGAAGTGCAGATCATAATTTTGTAAAGGGAAAAATTCAACAAAAATTGAACCATAAATTCTAAGATAAAGACCTTACTTCAAATAGGGTGGCAAGGATTGGAACTTGGCCCAGTTCTTGGAGAAGGACATTGACTTGAATGGATTCTTCACCAAGCAGGAGCTGGACAAGATGACATTCCACGAGCAGAGGAGGCTCAAGAACATTGCTCAGAACTACGAGATCATGGTTTATATGGGTATGTTTTATCACACAGAATTATGGGGTCATACTGGGTTATAATGCTATGCTATAACAATTCATATGGAACTATGGGATCATGTGTTATATGGGTATGGTTTATCATAGAGAACTATGAGATCATGACTGTGTTATATGGATATTACAATTCATATAGAACTATTGGATCATGTGTTACATGTGTATGGTATATCGCACAAAACTATGAGATCATGAATCTTTTATGAGTATTATATATCACGCAGAACTACAAGATAATGTGTTATATGGGCATGGTCTATATCACACCGAACTATGGGAGCATGTGTTTTATGGGTATGGTCTATCACACAGAACTATCGGAGCATGTGTTATATGGGTATGATATATTAGACAAAACTATGCAATCATGTGTTATATTGGTATTGTATATATCACACAGAACTAATGGATCCTGTGTTATATGGGTATGGTATATCACACAGAACTATTGGATCATGTGTTATATGGGTATTTTGATCACACAGATGGGCCCAGCTAGGTACTCATTTATAAATTTAACAGGGCTTCAAACTTTAAAACCTCATGTAATAAAAGGTCCTGCTTATATTCCAAAGGTGTTCATTTAGATTTATTCTAGCTGGTTTGTCAGCCATTAAAGCAGATCTCATGAAGGATCTCGTCTAATAAAGCTAAGGTACTCAGGTACAATGTATATATACTCTAACAGGTCTTCCTGCCATCAAACCCAATTTCATGAAGGGTCCTGCCTATCGAGCCAAGGTGGCCAAGGCTGCAGAGGCAGCTGCTGCTCAGAGTTACAATGTTTGTGTGGACAAGTCAGACACTGACAGCGATGAAGAGTGGACCCCAGATATGGAGAGAAAGAAACTAGCAAAGGGTAACATTAATAGGGATTTCTCAAACTACTAGCAAAATTCTTAACTTTAAAGTTTACATGGCCTGTGAAATCTGCCTTTACCAAAAAAATAAGATCTTCAATATAATAGTTTTATTTAAGACATGCATAAATTTCATATCAAGAGTATTGTGGTACTTTGGGACATACACTATATGAAAATCTGTACTTGTATAACTCGAGTCATAAAGATTACAAACAACATTTATTATTCGTCCCCTAATAAAATTTTTAATGTTTCCTATGACTCCACTGATCCTATTTTTTTACAACTGACCTGAATTTTGTTGTTTTTTTTACTCACCTGAGCACAACATGCTCATGGTTAACTTTTGTGATCGCCTTTTTCCGTTGTATATCGTCCGTCTCATGTCATCAACAGTTATATCGTTAACACTCTAGAGGCAATATTTTTTCAGATCTTAATGAAACTTGATCCGAAGATTTGTCCCAATGAAATCAAGGCCGAGTTTGAAACTGGGTCATGTGAGGTCAAAAACTAGGTCACTACATCAAATAAAAGAAAAATCTTGGTAACACTCTAGAAATGTATACTAGTAAACTTTTCATGAAACTTTGTCAGAACATTTGTTCTAATGATATCTCAGCTGCATTTGTAAATGGTTTTGGTTTGTTTTAAAACATGGTTGCTAGGGGTTGGGGCAGTTTTCCTTTTATTGCTATAGTTAAACCTTGTTAACACTTTAGACGTCACATTTTTAGTCCAATCTTCATTTACCTGGTCAGAACATTTGTTCTTTCTTATGATATCTGTGCCTAGTTTAAAGACGGTTCTGGTCTGTTGAAAAATATTACCGCCAGGGAGCGGGACCGTTTTTCTAAAATATATGGCTACCTTACTTTGCGCACATTGGACACTGTTTTTATTCAATGAAAATGACCAACTGACAATTTAATTTAAATTTATATTGAGTGCAACATGTATAAATTATTTTATGAAAATCGAGCAAAAACAAATGTTAATTTCTGTCGATAATAAATTGTCTGCATTGAAACGACTAATCTTCTTAACCTCAGGTGGTATAAAACATCATATAATTGTACTGGTGGTATTGATTGGGCCATTAAAAAACAAACGCAGTTGGCTTTATTTCGCATTTTGTTTGCCATTGTTCTAATTTTGACCCGACTTATGGAATGATCATAAACAAATTTGCCAATTTCACTCTAATTTTTAGCTCCGAGGCGACTTATGGGCAGATTAGACCTGTCACCTATGACTAAGTATTTATGGTAGAACCCAAAACTTCCACCTGAAGTTCCAGTTTATTTGCTGTGGGCAGCAAACAATCAGTCACAAGTTCAAATTGGCCTAACCAAATCATCTTTGATATGAAAGACATGGCCTGTTTAAACCTGTTCCGGTCTTGTTCTTGATCATTTTTATACGCCCGTATAAAATACGGGACGTATTATGTGAAACCCCTTGGCGGGCGGGCGGCGGGCGGGCGNCCAGGTAAAAAACTAGGTCATAGGGTCAATTAGTCCATTTTCAACAGCGCCACTTTGTCCGGACTCTTATTCAAATTGTATTCATCCGATCTTTACCAAACTTGGTCAGTAGTTGCATCTAGTTGATATCTAGGTCAAGTTCGAATATGGGTCATGTCGGGTCAAGAACTAGGTCATAGGGTCAATTAGTGCATTTTCAACGGCGCCACTTTGTCCGGACTCTAATTCAAATTGTATTCATCCGAAACTTTTAAACAACTTTTTATCCTGCGTCAAAGTGGTATGGGGGTATAAGTCACATTCAGTGACAAAGCTCTAGTTCAAGTTGAATTCACCAAACTTGGTCAGAGGTAGTATATAGATTATATATCAGTCAGGTCTGATTGGAGACATGCAACCGATTAACACATGCAATATTTTTATGCAATATTTTTATCCAGTTTTATTTTGCGATATTTTCATCGGGTTTATTTTTTTCGCGATTTTTGAAACGAGTTATTTTTAACAACATGTTTATTGGTAAGTTTCATTTTTCCTTCAATCTAATCATGATTTCCACAGGTACATGAGTTTTTCACTGTGCATGGGTACTATAGAAAGGCAACTGTTTATCATTGTCATCAACCTAAAATCAATTTTTATACGCCCGTTTTTACAAAACGGGACGTATAATAGTTTCACCCTTGGCGGGCGGGCGGGCGGCGGGCGGGCGGAGGCGGTGTCCACAGCAGTGTCCGCTCTCTAATTCAAATAGTTTTCATCCGATCTTCACCAAACTTTGTCAGAAGTAGGATCTAGACAATATCTAGGTCAAGTTCGAATATGGGTCATGTTGGGTCAAAAACTAGGTCACAGTGTCACTTAGTAGAACGGGCGTATCTTGTGACAATTTGGCACTCTTGTTACCATATTCTTTATGAAGTTGTAATAATATGTTTTGCAGAGAATGCTGGTAAAAGGACTGTCCCTCATTTTCTGAAACCAGCTAAGAGGAAATTGGATGAAAAGGGAGACAGAGAGACGAAAGTGAAGGTATTTGTTTGTTATTGTTATTTATTTGTTAAATACTGCTGGTGATATTTTGTGATCTCTTTTTGTCTGTCGTACATAAACATTTTAATGCATACCTTTAGAGGTGGCCTTGAAGACAAAAATAAAGATTTTAAAATCTTGTGAAACCATAATTGGCTCACAGAATTAGTATTGCGGATGTAATATTGGTCCTCTTTTAGGTGCAGTGTTCAAAATTTCAAACCATACCACTGTTGTCAAAATTTGCCACATTGGGAGAAGAGGCAATTCAAATGATTTATACATGTACCTGTATATAGACTGATACAGTAAAAAAAAAAAAAAAAAAAATTCTGAAACCACAAGATCCAGGGGTGTTTAATTTTGGTATGCTACACCAATTAACAATATTAAATGAACACCTCAGCTAAATATGTATTGATGATTTTCCTTGGAGGGATTTTAAGTTGTCTATGTTTGAAATTGAGATATTGCATAGTTGATAAAACCGAAGCATATTTGTTAACACTTACGTACAATAATATATGTGTTATCAATATTCTATATTTTTTTTTTACTATCATCATGCTATAATAAAGCAGTGACCCTAAAAACTAGTTGTTATCCAATAGATCATGTGACTGCAATGTGTATTTCATTGCTTGCTAATTGCTTTTTAATTTGATTTTTAGGTAGGCTGTTTTTGAAGAAAACTTGAGTAATTGTCATAGCCAGCTCGTCTCCCATCCGCGGCGTCCGAAAACTTTATCATTGGCCATTCCCTTTTCAATATTGAAGATAGCAACTTGATTTGTGGCATGCATGTGTTTCCATAGAGCTGCACATTTTGAGTGGTGAAAGGTCATGGTCATCTTTCAAGGTCAAAGGTCAAAAAAAAAAATTCATTTGTATCTCATGGACCTGCACATTTTGAGTGGTGAAAAGGTCAAGGTCATCCTTCAAGGTCAAAGGTCAAAAAAATAAAATCCAAGCACCCACAGCCGAGCGTTGGCACCCGCTATGCGGTACTCTTGTTAAATGTTCATTAAGGACAATAATACAAGAAGTGATGGCAAATGCATTCATGAACAAATACCACACTGGTGACCCGTAGATGGTGATGATTCAGATGTGTCATGTTTACAAGATGGGGTGTGCTCGATATAAAGTATAATGTCCGGCATCCATCATTGCGTTGTCTGTAATCAACTTTTAGCTTGTTACCACTATATAGGCAACATTTTGCATCAACTCTTGATGAAACTTGGTCAGATTGTTTATCTTTACAATATCTAGGCCAAGTTTGAATCTGGGTCACTTGTTTCAAAAACAAGATCAAGAGGTCAAATCTAGAAAAAAACATTGTTACCACTCTAGAAGCCAATCAAATCACATGTATGGTTTATGCGGAGATGGAGAAAGTTTATCTGGTACGATTTGCCCTATTTGCTCTTTATAAGCCTAAGTGCATAAACTTTCTCCATCTTAGCACCGACCATGTATTCTCTTTATTCTTGTACTCTATTGCAGAGAGTGAAGAAAACTAAAAAACCAGAAGAGGACAAGACTGAGTACAGTCTGCGAGAGAGGAACCCAGCCAGCTGTATGAGCCTGGAACCACTGGGCGATGACCATTTCCTCTGTAAGCCAATATGTTGAAAATTCTTTTATGAGTGATTAATGTTATATTTATCTTGCAAGGAAGACAAACTGGAAAAATGTTCATTTAAGTGGTTCTGATGTTTAAGCTAGGCATGATAAATTGCAATATAGTATTTTTCTTACTTAGCTAACTATTTCACTATAATCAAAATGACAAAATCATTACGCGCCAAACACTTCAGACTATGACCCATGAAGAATTGTATACATAGCCTTAATGATGGATTTTCAGTTTGAAATACAAATATTATTGTTTCTAATAAATGTGCTATTAAAATTTATAGTTATTAGATATTTGCGCAAGCCTTTCACCAGAATTTCCTTAGGCACAGTGACAAAGCCCTCAGTTAAAGAGGGAGTATGTCATATGGGTCGCCATGGCATCTTTGCATTTTTTGCATTTAAAAAACACAGTATGTACACGTTTATGAAGACACTATAATACCCTGCATATTAAGTTCCTCTTCCAAGTCTGAAGTAAACATTATTTTATGTACCGTAAATACGCGAATATAATATGCCCTCGTGTTTAATACGCACCCCCGAGTTTAGTCCAAATTTATCGGTAAAAATTGAAAATCCGAGTAAAATACACACTTAAAAAAAATAGTGTCCGGAATCGTCCATGACGCTGTCATTTCCGAAAAATGTGTTCACACATTTTAATCCATGAAATGTTTAATCGTCTTTCGTGTTTTATCTCAGATAGAAGATTCCTGTGTAAAGTGATCGCTGTCATTTGTTCTCTCACATGTTAAATGTCTTTATATATTTTCTCCATTAAATTTATTTGAACGTATTATTTTAAACAATAACAACATTTTTAGAGCAATACCGGTAATTAATTATTATTGACCATATCGGCAAGCTGTTGCATTTGCACATTTTTATCTCTTTTGTCAAGACATCGCAGTCTAACACTGCTGATCATGTTTTCACAATAACCAAAATTTAATCCAGTCTTGACCAGATTTTCTGGTAAATCAGTACAAAGTCCATTTGACAGTGTATACACCCACGCTAATTTTCGCGCGCTTTATAAACAAAGACTTGACAGGAAAATACATGAGAAATAGATGTTGATAGCGTAAGCGTCGGGTAAGCAATAAAATGGGAAAAATCATTACACGCACGCTTTACATGCGTATGGCGTGATGTTGTACATTTCCGCATAGTTTTCGCATGTATTTGTCGGGGCAAAGGAAATGCTTGTGGACATTTTATTTAAAGCAATGACAATTACCGTAAGCACAGTTGCACCCTTTAATGTAATGGTGTAATTCAAAATGGCTGACACGCAGTGAATTACAACGATTAAGTTGCAAATTTTCACAGGAAGTATTTTGTTCTGCTCTACATTCGTATATTACAGCACCCCCTACTTGAAGAAAAATTCGGCAGATAAAAAAGTGCATATTATATTCGCGTATTTACGGTATTACAGAATTTTTCAACAATTCCCCATGATACACTCACAATAACTCAAGAGGCAAAAATTGAATTGCCACACCTGTCATATCCAACAATTCTCTAAAGCACAATTGAATGTTTTAATGTCATTCCTTAACAGGAACTCCCTAACTGAACTGGAGACTTGTAGAACTTCCTGAGTGACATGTGGTCTGCAAGAACTGTCTGAGTCAATGGCCGGCATATTTTAGTAGACTGTGTTGTTGGGTTTAAAAGATTTTGTAATCTTTGTGTTTCAGCAGTCATGTTATCAAACAGGATATGACCAGGGCAATTATGTATTGTCTGATAGGAATTTGTATAGTTTCAGACTTAGACTTAAGGTTTTTGGCATGAGCTGCAAAAAATTAAAGGTTCAAGAAACAAAACAATCACCTTCCATATATATTATGAGAGACTGTATTTTGGTGAATGTTCAACATATGAATGTACAATGTACTTCACAGATGCTATAAATGATTTCCTATGCTTTCTGATAGACTGTGAGGAATGCAACAAGGAGTTTGAAGGGGACTGCCCTGTCCATGGAGCCTACCACTACATACAAGACAAAGAGGTTGGTCATTTGGCGTAATTTAGTGGCCTCTAAGCTGGCCTCATACATAGCCCATAAATACTGAACTCAACATGATAAAAGCTGGGAAGTAAATGAAAAGAAGAAACACCTCAATTCCATTTCAGATTAGTTTAATAAAACACCATATTAATGATAACAGATAGATTTATGTGGTAATTTTCTTCGGCTATTGGTCCCTGTATGATCAGAGTTGAAAAAAGTGGGAAATATGTAAGTTCATTACTGTACCTGAAAAAATGTAATTGGTTGTTTTTTGCTATGTCAATAAATATGGAAATTTCAATTGATATGCAATTTTAATTCGAAGACAAATACAATGTTATTGTTTTATTTTTATTTACTTTAAATTTAGGTGTTAGAAGGGGACCCTCTTAAAGCAGAAAATACATTGCCAGATGGCCTTGAAATCAAAACGTCCAAAATAGTTGGAGCTGGTCTTGGAGTATTTTCCAAGGTGGGACTGGAATCCAGGATCATGTTTGGACCCTATGGGGGCGATATCATCACTGACAACCAGGAAGCGCATAAGTCAGGCTATTGTTGGCAGGTAATCATGTTTTTTTAATTGATGTTGAACAGGGATACTTATTAGAATGAGCTGCTGAACACCTGAACCATAAAATGGTTGTTGGTCCCCTTGATTTCTGAGAAAAATACTTGGCATGTATACAAAATGTCCCGAAAGAATTTATGTAAGCGACTGTGATAAAACATTTGTTTATAACCCTGCTGTTGTCATTTTCTAGGTATGTTAACAAAGTATTAATGGTTGAAAATTCATGACCAGCTAAATTTTATAACAAATGTAATATAATTTGATCTGTAGTATTGAGGCAATTCAATGGATACAATAAATGTTCTATATAAGCATGACTAGATTTCTAACTCCTTGTGAAACAACTAGTAATTGAACTAAATCAGTGTGTAATTTAAGAGTATACAGTCAAGTCACCATAACCGGATCAGTAGCGTAATAAAGTTGTTCTGGTGAAAAGCAATAAATGTTTTGAGACTTCTTATACACCAGTTTGATTAAATATTACCTTTG
>VMBQ01016607.1:0-11143 GCA_007657795.1 Dreissena rostriformis | reverse complement strand
TGCAACACATTAAAGTGGTATTATGATAATAACCGCTCAGTGCGAAGACATCATGTCTTGTGTTAACTTTTTAATGTGACTTGTGTCATGTTTGACATTCTAGTTTCACTATTGAATGCAACTGTCACTCAAAAAATGAATGTAACTATTATGAAAAAACCACTTTCTATGACACATAAGATTAAATAGTTAATCTCCAGGGACATTGCAGACGAGACTACTCTGCAGTTTAACTGGCATGTCAAAAACAATGCGACAGCTGTTCAAAATCTCCATTTTTGCCTAATTTGCACAAAAAATTATTTTGTTNATGAGGCTTGCCGAATTAGACCCAAAAGTCTCAGAACACGCCACATATGAAAAAGTTAAGGCAAACCTAACACAATTTAAAACTTCTAGACTTGACTGTAAAATAAAGGATTTTGAGTATCAAGCTGCAATTCCACCAAAACTACTTGATTTTATCAAAGAAACAAATACATAATTTTGCATCACTCCTGGTAATTACAATTTTTAATGACTTCTGCAATGCAGTTGTTAGTCTTAGCTGTAATATTCTTAATGGGGTTAACTTACTGGATTTTTTATCCTTAAAAATTTCATCCCAGTCTTGAAGATGAACTTGTACATGACCTCTTTTTTATNTATTTCATCACAGTCTTGTAGATGAACTTGTACATGACCTCTTTCTTTTTATACTAGACTGTACATTGCTTTTATTTTAAAATATATAAGTCTGCAAACGCACTTGGTCCTTGATGTCCTGCGGCGTAACCAAGATGGGGCCTTCCTCCTTCTGAGTGGCAGAAAGAAGGAGCTCACTGCAGCAGCAGTTAGAGACCTGCTGCAGTTCAACTACAGAGAAGGAATCCAACGGTTACAAGATGAAGAAACAGCCCAGGGCTTCCGAACTTTTCTTCAAGCGACAAAGGGTAATTAAAAATAAAATCATGTATTTATCTTTCTGTCATTTAGTCTAATTATTTTGTTTGCTATGTTCACAGTCATCATACTTTTATCTGGCTGACAATATTTATTCTACTGGTGACAGGAGACATGCATATTAAACAAACCTCACTGGCTCATATGAATTAATAGAAGTTGATTTACAAAGTATAATTAAAAACTATGACTGAGATTGCCTTACCTCATTCAGACCTGAAAAATTGTGCACAATTTGATACCTAATATCTATTTGAGTGCAGATAGACAAGTAAAGTCTCCCGTATAAAACAGCTCCTTAGAAGCTGTCTGAGAAGCAGGGATTAGAAATGCAAATGACATCTCAGTGCATTACTCAGGCTGAAGAAGTAAAATACTTTACAAAAGCTTATTAAGTGATACAGATATAGTGACTCGTGCTTAAAATTACCAGTGACATCAGCATCTTGAAAGAGGTGTTTTTTTTTAAGTGTATTATATATGATATGTTGTTTATTATTTCAGGATCTGCTGCAATGGTGAATGGCTTCACACTGAAGCCAGAAGATGTTCTAATGTGGATGACCGGTGTGCGAGCCATCCCAGCCATCAGCTTCCACAAAAAAATAGAAGTCAACTTCGGGGAAGCAACCAGGGTTAACACATGTGCCCTAGTTGTCAATCTTGGACCTAACCCACCAGCAATTGAAAACATTGTTCAGTATTACACTGAACTTGTTATAAACAGTAANTTGTCACTCTTGGACCTAACCCACCAGCAATTGAAAACATTGTTTAGTATTACACTGAACTGGTTATATACAGTAATACATACCAGTTACAGTGAAACTTTCTTTTCTCTTCTGCACATCAGTGCTTCAATTTTGAAACAGTCGAGGTCAAAGTTTTGCCAAATCTTCTTCAAATTTGTCACTATCTATTTTCTCTTTTTTTCTTCTCCTACCTAGCACACTTTGAAAAAGTCTCAGGAACTTAAATCAGCGAACAGAGGCCTTATTTGATTGACTGATAAGTTGATAGTTGGTTGCTGACTTGCATGATTGATTAATTCATTTGATTAATAGTTGTCTTTTTGTAATGCCCTGTATTCCAAATGTGTAACAGATGACAGATTCACTACCTTGCTGTATATATGTAAATATGCTGAATGACTATTATCAGTTTTGTCAATACATGTACATAATGCATTCCAAAGCTGTATTTCTAACATTGCTTCTGACTGGTAGAACAGCTATCTCTGTTTTTCTTTTCGTCAGAGAGAGCCTTCACATTATACATGTTACTAAGGAGAGAGATCTTAATTTTAAGCTCTCTTCAGCAAAGCTCAAGATGAGCTTTTGTGATTGCTGTCGGTCTGGCTTTTAATAGATTTAGTGCTAGACCACATCACTTTAGTGCAAATATAGTATTTCTGATATAACTAAGCCTCAATATTGTAAACAATTGTGGATGTAAATCTGTATTAGTTAAGCTGATTGTGCAGACTTATAAGTCCGAACTGTAACAAAGCAAGTTAAGTAAACAAGAGACTTTTTGAATAGAAAATCAACCTTTGCTCTAACTTAGTTGTTTGAAAGGCGGCAAACAAAATATGTGACAACAGCACTTAGATTAGTGTAGAGTTGAAATATATAATTTGTTGCTATTATTTGAAAAATCTGTCCATTAATTCTAGACTCTGTAGACGTAAGATTATGCTGATCCTGTAGTTATCCAGGTCCTTTGCATTGATATACCATGTCCAGATGAAGAAAGTCGACTGGCAACAGAAATGACTGGCTATTCGAGCATTATTGCCAGCTCTTTTTGATAATTTCTTTGCCGCCCCCCCCCTACCTCCCCAGGCACCATTGCTATAAATCAATAACAGTTGATTGAATTTAATTTAAATATGTCACCAGTCGGTTGATAATATGCAGGGGAGGGGGGGGCGTCCACCAATTTAGTGATTTTAAATTAAAGTCTTTAAAATGTATATATCTTGTATGTTTTATTGCAGCTAGATGTTGAACCACAATTTGTGTTTCCATTTACAATTCTACATGTCATTTGAGAACATGCTACGTTGATGGACTAAATACTGGTAGATAGTATATTTCTGACAGGAGTATTCTTTGGATTTTACGCATATNAACCGACCATACAACCGGAAATCCAACCCTAAACCAACGCCATGTGAAGCCTAACAACAAGCTATTTACCAAAATAATCATATCGTTAGACAAAGAACTTAAAGTACTAAGAATAAGGTTAACTCCTACGTTATTATTCTAAATATGAGTCGTCAAATGCGTAATTCCACTTCACTTGATTTAAAAAAAAAGTTTGAATGCGAACAGCAGCTTGCATGTGCTCCGGCTACACGGAATACTGTTTTGTTTCACGGGTTACTGAGGAACAATGCAAAACATACAATGCAAATATAAGTACAATTATTTAAATAATACTTTTAAATGACCATATGGTTCGTTTTTTTTATGAGCTGACATATCTTGCTAATAATAACCGAACGCCTTACCTTCTTGAAATGGACGAGAACCTAACTTAATCTTCAAACCCGATGTATAAAAATCTGACTATTGTTTTATATAGGCATATATATAATATAATTTGTGACTAACGATCATAATTAACAATTGTACAATAATGTACATTTTTACATTACAATTTGAAAGTGTAATTTTAATTTGCTTGTCAGTGAAAAAACATTTGTTGTTGTTGTTAAACAAGATTTGTTATTGTTGTTTTTTTTTTTATTAAATTAAGGCTTTAGTTGTGAAAGGCTTAAGTCGTTAACGGACCAAGTTGTACAAGAAGCTTTCTCAGTCATTATTGTGATATGAAATAATTAATTTAATAAGATGTTTCATCGTATAATTTTTAATAGTCTGACTGACGAAGGTTCATTCAAACTGAATCATAAATGTGGCCTCTAGAGTAGTAACAAGGTTTTTGCTAAGATTTAACCCGATGAATTAGCCCTACTTACGTAGTTTTGGGACGCACGTGACCCAGATTCAAACTCAGTCTAAAAAATGTCAAGATAAAACCAAAAAGATGACAAGGATTTTCCAAGATTTAATCTAGTAACATAGTGTTTAAACGCAGGTGCCCGAGATTCAAATCGACCTCGATATTATCCTAATAAAAATTGTTACCTTGTTTCTTCAAGAGTGAGTCATAATTGCGGCAACTATAGAGGCAATAAGGTGTTTCTCAGATTTAACCTTGTGACCATAGTTTTGGACGCACGTGACCCGCATTCAAACTCGGACTAAATATTGTCCAGATACATATGTGTACTAAGTTGCATCAAGATTGGATGGACAACGTGGCCTCTAGAGTGGTAACGAGCTAGACCTTGGCGAAGCGCACAGGACACCGTACACCGCACGACGACAGACGCCGGACATAGGGTGATCACAATATCTCACGTTGAGCACATTTGGATTTGTTCCGAATTTATCATGAGAAAATAGTTTTAAACACTCAAACCAGAAGTAAGAAGTAGAATTGCATTACATAAGACATGTTTGTGATTACATTGGTAGATAGAACCCACTAGTAGACAGCATTTTGACTGATAAAACCCATTATAAAATATCCCCATTTTTTTTTTACTTATGATCAGATCACAACCTCAAATAAATTTCTCATCGCTCGTAATTAGGCTAAATTATTTAATCCATGTCGTATTTTTCTGTCCATTAAATTTGGGTCCAGGTGTCGTTATTGCAGGTGAATAATTCATCTTCGCTGATCATCGGTATTTATCGGCCAATAATGATTTGGTTGTCTGATACTTATGAATGAAACCACGTTGGCGTTCGCCCAATGCATTTAATAACCACTCACAAAAACTACAGGGTACTGCTTAGGTTATTGACCGCTTTCAGCTTTCATAATGGTGCGCATAAGGAAGAACATTTGCGGACTTATTTTATTTAGTCAACCTCAATCAGAGACTTGCATGTCAGAGTCTTGGTAAACAGTCCGACAAGCAACTGTTGGAAGCCGATCGCTCGTCGTAAAAACAAAAAATACACGCACACAAGTTATAATGGAAAATAAACTAATCATCATAAAGATATGACCTTAATGGCATGAACATCTAAATATTTTACTTTAAGTGCATTACAAATGTAGTTCATTCACACCGTTGTAAAACATAGCAAAAAGGTTTCGCTTACCATACACTTAATGTTATATATATTTATGTACATACAGCATGTGATACTATATCAAAACTGAATTGCACGCGATAAGCTTGGATATAGAGTGCTTGTCAGATTTCCGCTGGTTCCGGTTATAGAAAGCCAACATGTCGATGCCGGTTCACGAAATCACCGCGGTAAGGGTCGACCGAAATCGGTCCCACAAGATGCAGAGATTTCTGATGTCTGAGAGGAAATGCAATTTGTCATAACCAACCAGTTTAGTTCCTGTTCCCCAAAACATCAAGCAATCAAGACACGTTTTGTCGATTTCGAACATGGGTTCGCAGTGAATAACCATCTGGCGATAAAAAAATCCTTTTAATGCTCAAATGCTGCAAAACTGTGCTGTTGCCGGTGTTGTAGCGCTTTTTTATCATCTGGACCAATCGTACAAAATATCACGACAATTGACTGCATTCGTGTAATACTTCAATCTATAAAATAAATAACAATAATATCTTCATTATTTCAGTATAAATCAATTGGAAAGGTTGGTTATACTTATTGGTGTATTTGATGAAAATCACCACTGTGCTCATATCGTTTTGTGATGATTGCGTGGGCTCGCGTTAGTACCAGTATTTAATCGTTTTCCTCTGGATAAAATCCAGCGCCAATCCGTTCATGTATGTACACAAGTCGAAGATACCGCATACATTTCTTGCGGTTATGTTCGCGTAACGGAAGGCTCTTGTTTTGGTGAATGGAACCGGTCGTATATCCATAAATGAAAGCCCACACCAGCGCCAATTGTAGCCTTTCGACGAAGCATTCACCAAAATAATTGTACAATAATACTCGTGGAATATATATAAATGATCTTTGCATATATACATTAAGGTTATTGAACGGTGACCATCACATTTACATCATATTTGATTACAATCTAACACTATAGTTAGATGATACTTAAATTTACTATCAACATCACATTCACAAGATATTTGATCATAATCTAACCAGGGATTGCAAGTAAAGAAGGGAAATAATGCTCTTACGATATACAACTATCAGAATTACGATAAGGTCCCCTTTATTGTTCGTTACGTACCGTTGCTTCTCTCCAAATACACGTTTAAAATCGAAGTCTAAGCAATGAATACATGTAAGGTAAGTTGACATAAGCAAATTCACCTTTTGGTGATTTTCGCACACAAAGTACACACAGCAGAATATTTAATGTTTGAATGTATTTTTGAAATATTATGTCTAGAATTTTAGTAAAATGAGCATTGTTGCATGACTTTTATTAAAATGGATAGTGTTATATATCATTGTAAATGTGTTTAAATCGTTTTTATGCACGCATGGAGGCACTATGATGTTTGGGCGGATTTTGTAAACATGCAAACAAGCATACATTTGTATGGTTGAATCAATGTAAATGATGCAAGTATTTATGTAGGTGACTATGTCACATATAATTTGTCACAATTTGATTTTTAAACCAAGTTTTCAATGAAGTTTAAAAACATGGTTATTAGATTGGGTAATGGAGGACGGGCGTTTTTAGCGGGCGTCTTCGAGCAGTGACTTCCGTTCAATTGATGCAGTTTCTAGTTGGCGTTGGCCAATATTGATGACACACTGACTGGAGCAAGTTTGCATGCAGACTCAGCTTTGAAATATTTTTAGATCGTTTCGGGTGAAGGAAAATGTCAAAATATCAACAACTAGGAGATATTGCACTGAAATGTGTTGCGTTGGTAGCTAAAAATAATACCTAGCTCGGGCTGGCTTTTGAAGCGAGTTGGGTCTAGGTTACTGTTACTAAGAAGAATATCGGGTTAAGGTCAAGGCAACTGTTACAAAAAATAGCAAAATGGCATTCGCTCAATAACTTCAGTTTTCATAGGGGTGTTTCACTAACATTGTATTCGTAGGAAGCTTACATACAGATCAAGCTTTGGTCAATATATATGTGTTTCCTTAAACAGAAAAAAATGGTTTCCAGTGAAAAATTTGAATAAAGATGGAGGTAATGCACTGCAGTTGTTTGTTTAGGTGGCTTATATGCAGGCCTTGCCAGTCGGGGGCAGTCGGGGCCAGTCGGGTATATGTCAAGGTTACTGTTAATAAAAAAAGGACACCAACCCTTTTGCTAAATAAATTGAGTTTTGAAGGAAATATATTTCCTCAATAGTGTGTGTTGGTATGTGACATGTATTCCATATGGGACAAGTTGAGTCAAGATCAAGTTCACTGTTCTCAAATGTAGAAAAAACAATCTGCTCACTTGCTTGATACATTATATGCGGAGATTATTCTGAAAGTCTGTATGTCGGTAGATTACGTTAATACCTAGCTTAGGATGGCAGTTAAATGAGGGTCAATGTCACGGTGACGAACATTGTTAAAAAAGCTTTGCGCTTAATAATACGAGTTTGGATAGAGGTATTGCGCTGAATTTTTTTTTTGCATGTAACAAAGTTGCGAATGCATCATTTCTAAAGAGTAAGCACGATAAACTATGAAGTGAATGTATTCAACATAGTTTAAGAAGTTGTCTTTAAACATCCACTGCTAACAGAAAATCGACTGTCAGTTCGCTTCCCTACTTTAAAATAAGTAACAGTTTTTATTAACAAAACTGGTTCCTGTGATCTCTGATGTAATGGCAAATATACAAGAAGCTATGCATAGTGCAGAAGATAGTTGCTTTAACATTTGCAAATTAACGGACACATAAAAAAGAATTTGTACAGAATTGTATTTTGTTCATACGTTCTTGATAAACCATAAGATATTAAACTCAAATAAACAATATTAGAGTAACCTTTATTATTGTCAGTAACATCTTTATATATTTTTTGAGAAATTGCGAATTGCTAACAACATTTTTCAAATTTTAAAGCAAGTGGTTGTGTTTTTTTTTGTTTTTATTTTATGCATTTTATTGTAAACTGGCTTACAATTACTTGACATTACAAAATCTTCTTAATAAACCAACACTATTTCATCTCACTTGGAAGTGAACTATTTGTATTTTAATTACTGATTTCCTTGGCATGGTTCAAATGTAATGTTAAATCCAAAACAAACACATTTTTCTTATTTACATCATGAACATAAACATTACATGATGAATGCTGATAGGTTTATTATCGTGAAAATGATTAATGGAAACTTAGTCTGGTTACATACGTTATTAGTTACTGTTATTGAATAACTATTTTGCAGACAGGATCATGGTTGTTTTACTTGTGTCTCAATATACACCGTTAAATGGCTTTGCAACAATGGCTTCTTATTTACCTTTGTTATGTTACATTATGCTGAACATATCTGTTCACCAATGAGCATGCGCACACACATTCAACAAGTGATTGGCCTTCTAATAAATAATAATAAATAAAACCGATAATACATAATACCACTGCATAATTATTAGTTAGTTCGAAATTAAATATTGTTTTCTTATTCGCTGCTGTTAAAACTTCACGAATATCCTTTGAAATTATGTGAAAAATGTTCTGTTCGCACAAGCATTATTTATTTATTCAACTGACAGATGGTGATGAACTTGCATAAGAAAACAAACTAATTGAAATGATTATTATAACATTCAGTACACCTGAAACATTTTAAAGGATACATGGATATATTATCTAAACAAATTCACTATAAACATTTCTTCAATGGTTTTTGATCCGCCATTTAGCAATTATAGCGTATGGCTCCTTGTCGGAAATCATTAAACAAACAACAAAAACAACAACATTTATTTCAGCAATAAAGCTTACAATAAAGCTTCTAGCCTACAAAAGTGAATAAATACAAATATACTTCTGGTTCAGATGAGTGTATATTATTTGATAGAGGAGGAAGCAAACTATTAATCGTATTTAAATTAATTGATAGTCTGAAATCTGAAAATGTGAGTAATTATTTATTAATTGATTGAATGTGAAAACTATAATGTGGATATGATACAATTTTAACAAAGTAAGAGATAGTGTGATTAAGTTCTCATAGAATAATACATGCGTATAAGAAATTATATACATGTTCTTTTTAATGTATATATCAGTTACCTGTATGACAGACAAAACACGTAAATATGGATAATAACATGTATACTTTAGACAGACATACGCATGCACATATACAAGATTTTATTTAATAATAAACAAGATGGATATAGAAGTAGGTATATGGATTTTTTTTTATACATTTCGATCGATTAATTACTTATAAGTTCTTCCCTTAACTTGTTTGCGTGGTATATATATTTTGCTATGTTTATCAGTTCACTTTCATTGATTGTGGACATTAGGATTCTAAATTTGGTTATCGTTGGCCATCTGCAAAAGTAAGGTTTTAAGTATTTTCTTCTTGTGTGAAGATAGTCTGAATCTGCTTAATGCTATTTTATATTTACTTTGTTTTATGATTTGTAGGTATGGTTCGATTTCAAAACTACTTTTGAATGTACAATACGTGCTAAGCCTTCCAGATTGATTTATATTACTTTGCCAGTTCTGTTTATATTGATCTAGTATCCTGAGTTTTATGGTATCTAGTGATGGTTTAGTTATGCTTTGGTTTATCCATAACTCCGCTAGGTCCATTTGTTCCAACATTTCCTTTATTTGTGATGCCCAGTTATTTTTATTGTAGTCGACTCCATTTTCTGCGTCTATTTTTAGCATGATGTAAACCTTTTTATAATGTTATTTTCCTGTAGATTAAGAATTTTTATCCAGTATCGAAACATAATACTTTTTCGATGTTTATTCAGCGGTATTCTTTCAAGTTGGCCATACAGTCCCATAAGGTTAGTTGGTGTTTTTACGCATAGTAATTTTCTTATTAATTTCAAATGGATTTGTTCAATGTCTTTTGCTTTATGTTCACCCCATACTTCAGCTGAGTAGTTAAGAATTGGACTTATTAATACGTCAAATAATTTTAGTTTTTCTTGTGTTTGAAATTCGTATTGATTAAAAACGGAAAAGAGTTTATGCATTGCCCTTGATGCCTGTTCTGATATGCACTTCTGAGTTCTGTTCCAGTTTCCGTTTTTGAAGAAATAAACTCCCAAATATTTAAAGGATGAAACTACTTCAAGTTTTTTGCCATAAAGCAATATGTCAATATTTGTGTGTATTGTACTTTTTCAAATATCATTATTTTTGTTTTTGTTGCATTTATCTTTAATTTCCATGTGTTACAGTATACCTCGACATCATTAAGCATGGATTGTTAAGTGGCGGGTGATATTGAGAATAACACCTGATCGTCCGCGTACAGTACTAAAAATAATTTAAGTTCATTGATGAAAATATATCATCAATATTAGAATTAATATTATTTAAAATATCGTTTACGAATACCATAAACAATAAGGATGATCCACAGTCCTGTTTTACTCCTTGATGAGAGTATATTATGTCCGATACTTCGTTATTATTTCTAACATATGATTTGACACTAGAATACATCGCTTTAATGGCGTTTATCATTTTGGTGCTTATTTTATTTGAGACAAGTTTTTGCCATAAGAATGGAAGATTTATTGTATCATAACATTTTTCATAATCTATGAATGCGCTGTATATTTTTTGCCCGCTGTGAATGACTTTAGTTATGATAGCCTGTAATAAGAAAATGCAATCAGTTGTGCCTTTACCTTTTTGATACCCAAACTGATTTTTTATTATCGTTTCATTTTTTTCTTTCAATATTGTGAGTCTATTAAAGAGAATTTGAGAATATATTTTAGCTATTATATTATTAAGTGTTATTCCTCGGTGATGTTGTGCCAAGTTAGGATCACCCCCTTTAAATATTGGTATAATGTAGCCCAATCCCCAGCTTTCGGGGTATAGAGCGTTATGAAATAGGTTGTTAAATAGTGTATGAAGGTAAGGTGATATGATATCAAAAGCGCTCTTTATAAATCTAACTGATATTTCATCAGGTCCACATGCTTTATTATTCTTTTGTTTAAAAACTGCTTTTTGTATTTCGTTTGAAGTTAT
>VMBQ01016603.1:0-10878 GCA_007657795.1 Dreissena rostriformis | reverse complement strand
CACTGAATACGGATAATATGGACCATTCATTTCTTCCATTTAACGTCGTAAATCAGTTTGTTACCGCATACAACCCAAATTTGAACTTGATCGTTATATCATTAACACAGCATTTGCGAACAACTTGTAATTATGAAAGGGCAATCAAAGCGGCTTATAAGAGGTACGCTTCTTAGTATATCAAATACTACCTATTGATTAAATTAGATTTTGACCTCGTGTGACCAGGTTGTATAGAAAGGAATTATGTAAGTCAAGAAACATAATCAGGAGAGAAATACATTCTTCTTTACATTTGCAAGTCTTTTTTTAAGGTGAGTGACGGAAATTGCGCATACACTACAGGACAATACATACAACACGACACACGACATAAAACAAAAAAAAACATAATTAAAGCTGGGATCACCGCGTTGAAGGGGAAATGCAAAGCAAAGGGTGTTACAAACCAGATGAATAACTTTTACAAAATCTGAAGTATATATCATTGAAACAAATGTTATGGCAAAGTTTCATGAAAGTCGGACAATTAATGTGACTTACCGAGTTTTGAGGAAATGTTATATTTGATTTCAATGCGAAACCTAGTTTCTAATCTACACTTCACATTATGGACACACATGGTTACAGTCTGTACCAACTCTAATATCGCCATGATGACCTTTGACCTCCGAGTATCAAGTAGCCGTTTAAGTTAGAGTCTGAGGTCTTGGCGCTACACTGGGTCTCGAAGCTTTGATCATTAATGGAAAGTTTATTGTCTCATTTATAGAGAAAACTTTGTCCGGACTTGTGCGGATGATATTGTAGCAAAGCATAGCATTTAAAGCAGTTTACTTTGTGTTTTAATTAACACAAATCAAATTTGCCTAAAGATGTGTATGCTTGTAAACTAGCAACTTGCACCCTAACGCAATTACCAAATCAAAAATAATTTGAATTTGATGCGAACGTAGGGACCAAATAACAATGCGAGCTTAGGTAGCAAAAAAAGCTATTATTATACTGACTTCCAGTTGCTACATTGTAAAACAGACAAATATATGTCGCAAGAATATACTTGTTTAACGAAAATACAGGAAATAAATATAAAAATATAGGCAATATTTGAAATATAGGTGGTTTATCAAATACATGTACAAGAGTTACGTCCAACATACAGAAATATATGGGAATATATATTAATCGCTTGACAGCCTGCTGTCATTTGATATATAAATAATGTGATGACAGAGGCTTAGCATACCTAGTGAAGTGTCTTCTAATGTTATCTTCACATCTTCAGTAACAGGTTCCTGGTAACTCAAAAGATCTCCATGTACAGTTTGGCTGGCATAGGTGTAATTTTTGTCTTCGTTGGAATCAACAACGTGCTCCTCAACATGCTGTCTCAAGCTAATCAGGTCCTGCAGACCGCGCCCGCAGAGGTCGCACCAGAACTGCTCGTGAACTTTGCTATACAGGCTGGCATTTGATGTCAACATGTCTGGAACTTCACAGTAGTTGTCATGTGATGATGCTATCTCTCTATCGCCACTGAGGTCCGCATTTGTCAATATATCTCGATCATCGCAGAGGTTCGTATTTTTCATCATTTCCCGATCAGCAGTGTCTCGGTCACTTAATTATCTTGCAGGTGGCGTAAACATCACTTGATTACTTCATTCGCAGTGTCAACATCTTGATTAACACATGGGTTTGCATATGTGTCAATATATCAGGGTCACTACATGTTATGGTCGCTGATTACTAAATCTCATGATCGCAACAAAGTGGTCACCGTGTTTTGTTTGCATTGGATTCTATGCATTCTTTAAACCCAGGCATACCTGTACAAAATGTCAAATTAAGTGTTACATTTTATTATTTACTACTGTTTTTCAACGCATGTTTACTTACAGTGTAACAATGTACACAAATAAATTGCACGGTTAACTAAAAGTCACAGACACTATAGCGCCAATCACACATATTATGGGCACAGACAAATCCACAGCCACTGCTTAGTTACTTACAAACAATATCGTTTTTTGTTTTCACAACCCATTATAAATTAAGATTATTCAGCTGAAAACGTTTTTGCCAAGTCCACGAAACAGTAAAAGAGGAGTTGAATAGACATACTTTTGGTGAATTTAGATTATAGAAAACTTACCTATCTCCTCTTATTTTCTGGTCATGTAACCAGATACCAACATATTTCTATTTGATTGAATTTATTGACCCAAAATGCATCAACAGTGGGAAGGTTGCAAAATTTAAGTATAATGTGAATGTAAAAATTGAAAAATTACCGTTATGGTTCACCTCACAAAAAGAACGTTTAGAATAAAGATGCTTGAGATACAATAAATTTGAATAGTGATTTAAAATTACACTACAAATAATTGGTTTCTCTTCGTTATATTTAACTGTATGCTATTGTAGCATATCATTAGGCGTGAACATGTTTTTGTGAGTACGAACCCGACCGACTCTATATTTTGTGCCGTCAGTACACTTTTTTTATTGAAGGTTGATGTTTGCTTCACTTACGCTAATGCAACTTTGACATATAAAAAAGCGCGTTGCTACGTCGGCCTATATGTAATGTTCGCGTCTTATACCTTTATTCAAATGCAAGAGTGGTACATTTTCAAAATCACATTGTAAATTCAAAGTATCACTTGCCTCGAGCGTTTAAAGACATCATATGTTTCACGCGTATGTAAATGTTTAATAAATATACTTCAATAAATAAAGTGACACGTGAGTTGCTAAGACAAGCGACTACACAATATTGAAAAGAGCGTTTAATGTACAATTTTGTGTTAGTTTTAACTACGAGTTTGTACAGTATTTGTTGTACTTCACTAACTGCATCGACGTGGATTAGTTAAGATCTTTGTTGGTTTCTTGGCCATTATTTGTGTTGTATTAAACTGCAAATATGTGCACAGTTCTCATATTTAACCCTCACTCGTGTTAGTACCCACTGATAAAACGACCTAAAGTACTAAGGAAAAGCAATACGAAAAACGATATTGAGACTCGAACCTCAGACTGATGCATCCAGTGATGTATTAATCTTATAGTCTTTCTTATCACTAATAAATTCCATTAGGCTAATCAAAGTACTGAAAAAACTGGTGGGGCGATTTTGCTCAAATTTTGTGTTCGTAAAAAAACTATACACCGTGATGCCAACCAATCACCTTTGTTGAATAAAACAGATGACAATTTGGCAAGGTGACAGGCTGTCAACATAATATATGATTTAGTTATTGTGGTGAAAAGTAAATGCTGCTTTTAAATATTTCATTGTCATTCATTTCATTGTCGTACGTGCTAATTCATAACTGCGTAACGTTGACAGAACAGATTGTCCATAAAAGAAATCCCTTTAATTCTCCTTAAAATGAATACAATGAAGTTCAAATATCAATAAAATCAGGCAAAACCAATATTGTTTGGACAACCCCCGAAATTCAAATACTAACTTAGACACCCGATGAAGTCTATAAAGCATTTTTATAGTTTGGTTCTTGCAAACCAACATATGAAACACTGGGATTGTAAATATAATTTGATGAGTGTAATGATATCTGCTTGGAAGATCAAGCCGGCATAAAAATAGTTAAAAATACACAGGCGTGTATGAGATATTAAGCTATCAACTATGCCTATCTCTGCAGTTCTAAAAATATGTCCTTTAAAACAGAATTTTAGTTAGTCAAAGCTAGATAGTTCACTTTAATATACAGAGGTTTTCCTGCCACTTTGGAAAAAAGTGTCTGGTCGAATAGGGNCGTGACAACCACAACATGTATTTCGTGTGTTAGGAACAAGTTCAAAACTGGCATACAAAGCACGGGCGAGTTGTCATATAAAAACTGTGTAGCTCAGAGAACATTGAGATGTTTACTTTGACAGTAAACAATGTAGCGCGTGGTAATTAAATTGTGTCGCCCATATCGCGAACGCAGTTGATTTCTTAAAACGAAAGAGCGAAAATGCGCTGTATCGGTTAAGTGTAGATAGTTCAGTATTGAACCGATATTTCGTCGCTGTATACACCTTCCATGATGACTGTGTGTAACTCGGGTGCTAATGCCACAATGAAAAGACGTTGCTATGGATGGAACGCGCGCTGTAAGCTGTTTGTGCGCATTAATACTAATACCATGCGATCGGAGCTATTTTGTTTGCGAATGCAGAATCTGGATGCAAAGTGGTTAATTGCAGTAACGGACTTTATTCTTAGGTATACGTATATTATGTTACCTATGGGGCGAATTGCAGAAGGCAATCGCCCCAAAACGCAAACACATATTTTGTCTTGAAGTTTTGTTATAACACGTTCGTGTTTTCCCAGATAATAAGAATGTTTAATGCAAGAAATATGTTAAATCGCTAAGCATGCTTTGTTTCTTTATAGGTAGGAGTTAGTTTATCGAATATGATTGAATATACCAAAAAAGCTCAATGTCGGCGAGAAATATAAGGGTCTGTCGGGTTAGTGAAAACAAACATGTGGTCGTACACTATAATCGAAGGGATTAATACAATGTCACATAACTAAAGGTTATTGAAAATTAAACAAATAGACTGTTTTACTGTATTACTTTAACAATATTGTATGCCTTCAAAATGACTAATGAACGAATAATCGGTTAATGGTGTGAACTATTTCTTAAAATGGAAGGCTTACAAAGAAAATTAACTACAGATCGTAAAGGTATTATATACCGACATTCAACAATCAATATATAGAATGTTTGTAAGAAAATTATGAGTTCGCAAATTTTCCCAGGTCTGAAAAATACACAGCCTTCCGTATATACTTAATCACATGACAGTCCGTCAGTAAAAACACATAGCCAATATGCACGTATAACAATCATCGGTATTATATGACCTGCGTCATGCGACAATGGGTTTATGCTTATTCGTTTAGGGTAGCTCAATAACATCCTGCGCATCCGCACAGTCTGGTCAGGACAAATACTGTCCGCTAAAAATTCACTTAATTTTCCGTCGACTCATTAGCGGACAAAGTAGCTCCAAAATACGAGACCCAATTACCAGGTTTTAAAGAATTTTGTATATCACCGGTGTAAAGTCCGTTAGTAGAAAACATGGCCCTTAGTTTATCTGAATGATTTTAACGGAGAATAATTTGTTCCACATATGAAGCGCCAGAAGGACATAAGCAAGAACAAACGTGAGATGTACAGTTTGAATGTAAAATGTACGGTCTTACATAATTTGTATATGGGCAGACATAAGCCATGTATTGAACATCATCGATGACATATTTTAAAACCGCTTAATGTGAATAATGACAATTAAACGAGTGGTACTTACAACTTCTGAGTCGCAAATGCCAAGCGTTATATCCTAAACTCCCAAAGTTGAATTTACTTCGACATACAATCAATGAACGATATTTTAATTTAATTTCACGTCAACAAGTTTAAACACAATCTGTTCTTGTTACTCAGGCCAAGGACTTACATACAATAAACGTCTCAACTACTGATCTAATTAAAGCGTGTCGACATCAACAACGTCGAGCAGCAAATGTATGCCGCGGGCAACATTATAACATAAATTAACCATACGTTGACAGGCGCTTTACGAATATGGTTATATCGGAACAATTAGTTTAAAGATCGCATTGCTGGTCAATCACAATCTATTGAATTATCGAACGATATCAGTGACACGAAATAATCTGATTTGACGTCTGTATTTGCACACTGCTTATCCCCCGCGACATTGTTAAAACTGATGAACGATGGGTGTACGGAATCCTCTTCAATATGGGTTGATTATGAAAATAGATATTGCTACCTGTCATTTTTATGTCATTTTTTGACAAAAATCTTTGCATTCAAAATCACACTATCGCTTAACTCAAACAGATATATTGATCTGAAAACAGTATATTTTTTTGGTTTAAATGATGACATTTTGTGAAGCAAAACATTCGACCAATTGGTGTGTGCGAATTGTGGAAATGTTTGATGTCCTTCCGCGCTTGAGGTTGCAATAAGTGTGGACCCGGAGTGTGTACCAGCCCTTCAATTAACTTATTATAGCGGCATTTTGCAGCTTCTTAGTTGTTACTGAAAGTTTTCCCATTTTGGTTTAGTCTTGTGTTGTGGGGGAAGCCGGAGTACACGATGAACGCCCCAACCCTCCGGTATGGTGACGACCAAAACAACTCACATGCTTCCGGGAACGGGGATTAAACCCGGTTTGCCTAGGTAAGAAGCGCGTGTATTTACCACTGCGCTCACCTGACAGCCAAACAGACCGATTGATTGTTCTGGTTTACATGCGAGAATTTTCGAGCATGCGCACTGACTGTTTGCTAAAAGCACTAATTACAGTAAAGAAAAGCATATGCATACCGACCTGCATTCAGTCAATAAATCGATAAAAATATCGTATAACCTCGGTAAACATGATAACATATAAATAACTATTCACATACATGTTTATCAATTGCATTATAGCATTCATATTGGGCAGAAATTTATTTAGTTATTGGCATAAGAGGTTCGCTCTCGATCGGAAATAATTACTAACAATTTTGCGCATTGTAAGTTATGAATACACTGTCATGTTTACATACTGAAATAACTATTTCATAAAGCCTGTATAAGTGGTGCGTTTGATATTTAAGTCAATCACCATTCTCAACCTCTAACGGGGACCCAGGTGAGTCACAATTGCTTCTGTTGACTTCGCATTTTGAAAGTATATTTTTACAACCCAAACATATGGACTTGTTGTACCTTATATTTCGTATTGTTGTATTATTGGTTAAGTATGAGTGTTCATGCTAACAAACTTGGATTCCCGTGAATTATAGTGCGCATTCAAAACTGTATTCAAAAAGTAACGTTCAGAATAGCCGGATTTATATGTATACACATCAGTAAGCACCGGAGAATCGCAAACACGAACATTTAAATTAATACGGAATTTACAAACATACCGTGAATGTTAATTTATTATTGAATTTCAGCTGTATGTCATTAAGAATGAATTTATTTCCAGCGGATGCTTCTAATATTTAATTGTTTAAAGGTTAAAAAGTATTTAAAATAAATATGATAAACAAAGACTCGCAATATGCGGATTTTTTATGTTACTTAAATGATTCGCTGTACAAATTATGTTACGCTAACGTCGATCCGAAATAATTACGGGTTTGTTTTTTTTCAAAGAGAGCGATTCAAGATGTGAATTATACAACAGAATAGGGTTTTATCTTCAAAGAAATGTTTCCGCTTAAAAACCAGTCGTCAATTTTTCCTACAAGGGAAAATATTTTTCCTATATTCGTACCTACTTTAAAGTGAAACTAGATATATCAACATATTTCTTGAAAGGTACAGGTTCATCACATTTAATTTAAGGACGCAAATATAGCGTGTGATATTGGAATTGAACGCTGAACGTGTCTCTTTAATGGTGGAACTTTTGACCCGAACATGACTGGAAGAGGTTTCGGCATGTATTGACACATGTACGTACGGACAAGTGCATAACATGAATTTTATTTGAAGTATTATCATTCTTGTCGATGAAAGCATTTGCATATTTCTCAGTGTTGACCACTAAAACAACACGGATTGCATCATGTCTTTGCATAGGTTACCAAAAACCTTAAACATCAGTGCTTTATCGACAGAAAAAAAGCATGTGTGACTTGCAAAGTGCAAGCTAAGGCTCCATTGACTCATTCTTTTCGAATACTATTGAAATAAAAGATATGAAAGAACCTGAAATGATATTTAAATATTAGTTTTTTCAATATTCGAATATATTCGAATATTATATTTTTGAACCTACAT
Organism: Dreissena rostriformis; assembly: GCA_007657795.1. Classification (NCBI taxonomy): domain Eukaryota; kingdom Metazoa; phylum Mollusca; class Bivalvia; order Myida; family Dreissenidae; genus Dreissena; species Dreissena rostriformis. Next base: position 3,028 of record VMBQ01016603.1, on the reverse strand, counting down.
TCATATGTGCGAACTAACGAATGTCAAAGTACTGTTCCTGATTGCAACAAACATTATTTTAAATAGTATCGTATATGCGTTTTTGAAAAAAGAGGATAGTGTTATAATTTTGAAAATGTTAATTGATTATTATCATCGTCATTTGTAACGTAGTACATTTTATTTTCTTAAGGTATAAGATATTTGCAGTATATTCAAATATCCGACCTAACGAACACCCGGAAAAAAATACTCATCCTGATTGCAATAAATATCACTATAAATAGTATAACTTAACGTCGTTGAAAAATATGATAGTTACGATTTGGAAAATATCTTATACGCATCTTTGAAAACGGGGATATAATAAAACATTGAAAATATAAAAATAATATGCATTCCTTGTTTTCTGATAAAAACAACACACCATTGTAAACGAGTTGTTTGTATTTACCAGAACGAAACTTAGCAACAACATACTGACACAACATTAAGAGAAACATGCATAAATGCCCAAGTCCTTTAAAAATCAAGAGTGGTATTAACAATTGCTTTAACTAAATAGTAGTTAGAATCTAAATCTTATATGTATCTACATTATATTGCTCGTTTAAAATGAACGCTATCTTGAGCCTAAATACATTTAGACTTATCGCAAAAAAAAAAGTTAATTTTTGAGTTACATTCTGATAAGATCAGTACGGATTAAAATACGGATAAAGCAAATATATTAGTGTCCATTTGAAGGTAAAGCAATTCGGATTGCCACCTTTGTCTTAATTGTGAAGCGCTAAACTGTCAATACCATAAGATTAACCACGGTGTATTAACACCCTTGCAAAATGACATATAAAACCACTTAAGACACTACCCCTTCCGTATTGCAATTATCCTGTCGTTAATTTATGACACTTGTTATCCAAACAATGACTGAAACACAAAAGTCGTCTGCACTAAACCAAAAATGCGACTTTACACTGATACATTTTAACATAGAAATCGAATTTTCGAATCGGAATTAAGGATTCAAATATTCGGTAGATTTTCTACGGTCCTATCCCTAATTGAAAACTTTAGCATTGCTTAAAGAATCCCCGCCCTCCCACATTTTGCAGGTAAAAGGTCTTGTTCAGTTCGAATAGAAGCACACGTGTATGGATGTTAAAGCAATTTGAAGTCAATTAAATATTAATATGTTTTTATGTCTAGTGCAAGTTCATCTCACAATAAAAAGAAGGTTAATTATGAACAAATAATACTACAACATGATCGACAAATAGCAGGACCTGTATAGACCAAAAACTGTCAAACCTTGTGCGTGAATCTTTTTTGATTAAATATTGATCTCAAACTGTGCAAAGCTTGTCTTACTTATTGTCCACACTATGACGAACGCGGTTGTTATGAGCATTTACTGAATAGGACTTCACACAGTTCTTCTTAAAGACGATGCACTCACTTTCACGTTTGTTATTATGTCTCCGAATATGTATATCCAGATATCCATTTTTGCGGAACTTCAATCTGCACATGACACATTGGAAAGGCTTTTATCCGCTGTGGTACCTCATGTGCATCTTCAGGCCTGATGCAGTTGAACAGCTTTTGTCACATACGCTGCATCTCTGAAGCCACTTTCCTGTATGGGACCTCATGTGCAACTTGAGATGATATCTTTTGAGAAATCTCTCTCCACACATGCTGCAAGTGTAAGATCGCTCTCCCGTGTGAATTCTCAAATGTATTTTGAGATCGGAGCTGTTTTCAAAGTCCTTTCCACACACGCTGCACAGGTACGGCCGCTCTCCCGTATGAACCTTCATATGACGAGTGAGGTGAGAACTGGCGATGTATGTTTTTCCACAAACACTGCAACTGTGTGGCCGCTCTCCCGTGTGAATCAACATATGATTAGTAAGGTGAGAACTGGAGATCAACCCCTTTCCGCAGACTCCGCATTTGTATGGCCACTCTCCCGTATGAATGAACATATGGTTTGTTAGGCTGGACCTGGTGACAAATCCCTTTCCACAAAAACTGCAACTGTGTTTCCGCTCTCCCGTGTGTCTCCTCATATGCTCACTGAGGTGAGAATTGTTGACAAATCCCTTTCCACACACGCTGCAACTGTATGGCAACTCACCCGTATGAATCAACATATGCTGCGTGAGGTGTTGAGTCGTGACAAATCCCTTTCCACACACGATGCAACTGCGTGGCCGCTCTCCCGTGTGACTCTTCATATGCTGATTGAGGTTGGAACGGGTGACAAATCTCTTTCCACAAACACTGCAACTGTGGTGCCGCTCTCCCGTGTGAATCTTCATATGCTGATTGAGGTGGGAACGGGTGACAAATCCCTTTCCACAAACACTGCAACTGTGTGGCCGATCTCCCGTGTGACTCTTCATATGCTGATTGAGATTGGAACGGGTGACAAATCCCTTTCCACAAACACTGCAACTGTGTGGCCGCTCTCCCGTGTGAAACTTTATATGCTGAGTGAGGTGAGAACTGGTGACAAAGCCTTTTCCACAAACACAGCAACTGTATGATCGCTCTCCTGTGTGAATTTCCATATGCGTAGTGAGATCGGAGCTGACAAGAAAACTCTTTCCACACACGATGCAGGGATGCGGTCGCTCTCCACTTTGAGTCCGAATATGATTAGTGAGGTTGCTTGACGAAATAGACCCCGCGTTTACTTGAAACGCGTTTTCATCTGGATATTTGATGCCTATTTTATTATGTGCATGTTGGTGTCTTCTGAACTCCTGCAACTCTGAGAACTCTGCCCTGCATACTGAGCAAGTGTACCGACACTCAGCAGTCCCTTGACAGTCAGGAGCCCCTTTGAAACATCGATGCAATAGACAATTAATTTAATGACACAACATTATAATGACCAAATACATACTTAATGAATAAATGGCCATGATATAATTCAAACCTGCTTGATTAGACAAATTGACACAATCAACAAATAAATATTGTATTATTATACAATCTGTATACAAAGTCTTTTTGATGCCTCGTTAGCCAGCTTCCA
>VMBQ01016602.1:0-10902 GCA_007657795.1 Dreissena rostriformis | reverse complement strand
CGCGGGAAATTAAAATGGAATTTTTTATGACACAAAAAAAATAACAATGAGAATTTTGTATCTACACTCATCCATGTTACCAGACCACGTCTGGCCTGGAGATTTTGGCTATTGCTATAAGGAACACTGATTTTTTATTGGGTAACTTTTTATTTTGCGAAATATTTTCGTTGATTTTTTAGTATTAATGGGGTTTTAATAATTTAGCGTATAAAGGTCATTTAACACAATTTTGCAAGTTTTAATACATCGCTAGTTTAAGTAAAAACTCGACTCACACACAACAGTTAGCCACAAAAGAATTCGTGAGCACATATTAGTGTAGTATCGCACAAGTTGCTGCATTTCTTAAAAATTTAATCTTAAAAGGACATAATTGCAGATGGTTTTGTGGGTGGAAATGTCGCTTATCACATGAACAGCAAACCCTTGAATCGTCTGTATAAAGTGTTGTTTTATTATTATTAAACATATGGAATGGAAACTTTTAGTTTTGCTTGTAAAATTGCATTAACGTGTATATAAGCTGTTTTAAGCTGGTGAACAGCTCTTGCCTTCTTCGAACTTTCAACACTTGTAGAAACTTACAAAACTTTAATGTCTTCTGTCACAATTTTAAAAAACAAATAAATTAAGGCAAATATATATGTTGGCTTGTTGTCCGCTCATTTAATGTTTACGTTATTTTCATATTGAACAAATAACCGAGTTTCAAATTGCATCTTGAATTGTATCTGAATAAAATCCATTAAAAAAAACTTGTAAACATCGTTAAATTAAATGCTTAATCATGGTAAATATTACGTTAAAGTAGAGACGACACAAGCTGGTACNTGACGAACAAGCAACAACAATTTGCTGTCAGTTTGTTTCATATGTTTAATTACATGACGCTATCAACTTTACAATTAAACATGCATTTGCATCTAATGGTTGTACCAGTCGAAACCAGTATACATAGTAGGGTCATTATATGAAAAAAAAAACAACTATCAACCCCTTAAACATTAATACAAAAGGTATTTTAACTGATTCTGGTAGGGCTGGAGGTCCTTTATACAAAAAATATTAAAAGTTTACCCAAATCGGCCGTCCGGAAAGTGTTTTTTTTTCAAGATGGCCGCCACGATGGCCGCGAAAACCTACTTATGATAATAACTTTGTAAGTATCCACTAAAATTTAATGATAACATTAAATTATTTGGATTAAAACACAAGCAAATATTAAATAATGCATAAATTATGTTCAGGCATATTGGAAGTGACGTTTGGTCACAAGTTTGTTTGATGTGGTAGAATTGAACCAATAATGAAACATAAACGTAGAAAAAAGTCCGATGCTTTTTACTGCAATCTTGTATAGCCATAGCAAAGTCGCCATGGGGACTAACCGTATGATAACGTTTAAAAACAAAGCCCGTAAAACACTAATCCACTTATTGACAAGAAGCGGTGCTATTTCTAATGTTATGTGTTAGCTATTTCAACTCCCGCAACACATCTTGATGGGGATTATAGCTTAGTCCGTCCGACCGTCCGGCTGTCTTTAAATTAATTTCTACCAATTAAATGATTTTCGAGCTTCTTGGCTGAAATGCTTTGTTCTTTTTGGCGATGTGTATAAGGCATCATACACCAAACATGGCTAGATGGGTAAAATATGGGCTTACTCTTGACGTGCCGATATAGGAAACCCTACATTGGTCTCATATGGGTCAATTATGGGCATTCCTATATGAGTCCCATATACAAATGCTTTCAAGCGAAACAAGTAAAAGGTTACCGTTCAATAACAATTAAATAAATTTAAGTATGCGATAGCATTGGTCTCAACAGCAACTTAATAGTCTGAAAATAACAATACTGCACACAATTATTATCATTTTCAACCCTTATGGGTCTCGCATGAGAACCATTTGGGACAGCAATATAAAATCAGGTAAATGATAACAACTCTGAAAATGTCTTCGTTAGAATATATATTTTTTGCACTTTATCAATTATATCATTTTGATTCTTTGGCGTTGAAACTTGGTTTACTTGCCTTGTGTGCATTTCAATAAATAACATATACATCGAGGATCAATTTAATGATATCGATATGCCTTCGACATACAACAGATATTGTGTTGTTTAGGAACAGGTCAAACTTTTTTTTAATTAATGTTTTGCAGTGTTAAAGGGACTTGTTTACACATTTTGGCATGTTTTGAAGTATGTCATTAAATTCTTTAAATTGATAAAAATTAACATCATAACTAAAGAGCTACAATAAAGAAACAAAAAGAAAAGTAAAAAAAAGAAAAAAAAGAAAAAGGGAAACAAAAAGTTAACCTCACCAGGGCTCGAACCACTGACCCATGGAGTAAAAGCCAAGCGCTGAAACCACTTAGCAATCCGTCTTCACGTGTGTATGTGTGTAATTTAGAGTTCATGTTCGGGTCGTCGTTGAGTCTTTACGACTACATTATGTGCGGACCTGACCATCCGTCTTCACATGGGTTGCCTTTCATTTTATACTTAGTATAACAATCCACTTGTTGTAACAAAATATAACGACGAATAAGAAAGACCTGTAAGAACAGGATGTGTAAGGACATAAATAATACTTCAGTGTTTTGTCAGCTTTTCCGCAGAATTTGATCTTTTCGTCATTCTCTGATTTTACATGAGCTGAGCTGCGAACCGTAGTTTTAATCCGGCAGCACCTGTTCAACCTTGCTGATATAATTGATGTCCTGAAACTAAACGCTCATGACCGACAGTGGAAATTTACACGTAGAGCAGTAACAAATCTTATATAAAGCAAGGTGAACAAGATTGGAACGCTTGAACTGTAAACTGTTCATCGTCATTGTTGCATCCAAATGCGATGACAGGACCCTCGTATATGGATATAATAAAAGCTACAGGCGAGACTTGAATGCATAATTTAAATCCTGAAAAGAAAGCACATTCAAAGCACATTCAGCTGTTTGGAATGCAACGTTGGCGCCTCCGATCAGAAAGGCCCGTGTTCAGCGAAACAGTGGTTAAAAGATGTTACACAGATCGTCTTAGGATGATTCCTAATTATCACCGAGTAAGAGATGGATGGATTTCCAATTTTTACGCTACCGTAATGTTTGAGGTAACAAAAATGAATACAAATCTTTTTTTTGTATATATTGCTATGTGTGGATATGAGTAGTATTTGATAAACATATTTGTTTAGTATTTGATTAGTATAACAGTGCAACTCGCAAAACATGTATACTAATCCATATTAAATATCATGCTTTACATTTTATTATAGCTTTCCTTTTTAAAGTAACATTAATACTCAAATATCAACGGAAATTTCGTAAAGTATTTCGTAAAATCAAGTTACCCAATAAAAAATCAACGTTCCTTATAGCAAAAGCCAAAATTTCAAAACGAAATGTTTTCTGGTAACATGGATGTTTGTAGATACATAATGCTTTATTTTTTATTTTTCGTGTCACAATTAATTCCATTTTAATTTCCCGCACTGATATCTATTCATACGACATACGAACACTTAAATGGTACCATGTTAGTATTCGTGTGTCGTATGAATAGATATAGTCGCGGGAAATTAAAATGGAATTTTGTATGACACACACAAATAAAAACGAGCATTTTGTATCTACAATCATCCATGTTACCAGACCAAATCTGGCGTTGAGATTTTGGCTTTTGCTATAAGGAACATAGATTTTGTTATTGGGTTACTTTATTTTACGAAATACTTTACGAAATTTCCGTTGATTTTTTAGTATTAATGTTACTTTAAAGATCTGTCGTACTTGGTCGTTGATTAACTGGTAAAAAATTGCTGAACATTATTTTTTTCCTTTTTTAACAAAAACTTACATGTAAATATGCGACATTTCGAACATTGGTAGACACGTATTATTTATAAATCATATTGGTGCAATTATTACCTGTATTATTAGTCGCATTAAGTAGAAAGTAAAATAGATCATACGTTCGATACAGTACGAAATATGCTTTAATTATATGAAATGTGAACAAATATTCATCTGACCATAAAAATATGAGTATCATGCTTATATAGTATTCAGTGAGTTGATGTTACTTATTATCATACCGCTAAATTTATATCTGTCTGATATAACGTTGACTGATATATTGTTGTTTATATCAGTTCAACAGGAAGTTGTTTTATCAGTCGATGTTAAAATGTAGGTCATATTACTCGTCGGAATTAACTATAAAGTCATCATTTTTCGTAAAATCTTATCAAATTCAACAAAAATTTCAACAAAACAAACAATTTGATACCAAGATGATATATTTTAGACACAAAATGCAACACAAACACCCAAAAACATATTTTACACATTTTAAACGCAAGTTCTCATGACGTCAAAAAACATTCATTCCCTCTAAAAATGCAGCGTCCTGGCGATTTTTTTTTTATTTCTTTTAAAATGGGACGTAAAGGTATCATTAACAGAAAAACAAGTTACTTCCTGACCTTTTTGTAATATATCAGGCTCGGCACGAATAAAATAACGGCTCAGCAATTATATTATTTTAAGCCTTGCATGATATATTACAAAAGATCAGGCAGTAACCTGTTATTTCTATAAAGCAACCTTATGTAAGATCAACCGTTTTGATTGATCGAATGTCGACCGAATTCCTTAATTTATATCGTAATTGTACACTGTATACTGGTTGCCACTGGTACAACCATGAGATGCCAATGCATGCTTTATTGTAAAGTTGATAGTATCATGTAATTAAAAACTGATAAAACAAACTGACAGTACATTTTCGTTGCTTGTTCGTCAGATATATTTATCCGTGTACTGTATCGTGTTGTTTTGTGTAAAGTATTAATAGTGAGTCAGTGCATAAAATGCAGAAACCCGTGTGACACTTAATTAATCTGTGCGAACGTATTGTAATCTGGGTAAATGTTGTGTGTGAGTCGTTTTTATACTTAAACAAGAGATGTTTTTTAAATATTGCAATTTTTTTACAATGACTTTTAAAGACAATCCCAGAAATCGATACCTCCCGGATTACCCGTCCCTGAATACTCTCCCGCGCCTCCAAAACGGTACTGAAGAAAAAAACATGGACCTATATATGTTTGTATAGGTCCCTACGCAAAACAAGGAAGCGAAACGGTTTTATCGAATATATTTGAAGATTTAAATAGTTTCTGTTATCGATCTGACAACCACATAATAGTTCGTGTTTTTTTTTTAAATATAAGTTATAAGGTAATTAGTAGAAATAAGGTTCATCTGCATTCTTTTAAGAGTAATAAAACACAGCATGGACATGGACCTATTTGTGTAGGTCCCTGGCATGAATAAGGTCTTGATTGTCATTTAACATGTCATTTAAAGGTGACGCGTGATATCTTATCTTAATTTGTGCAGACATGTGGTGTCACGGGCAAACCCATAAACGCTTTTAAACCCCACTTGGAACATCGCCCCCCATTTAGCGAATTCGTTCGCGCCTTTATCGCTGATGTTTTTTTTCAAGAGATGTNCACTTACAAGGGAAATATTAATAGCGAAATGGTAACTGTTTAGACAAACAAAGATATGTATTATTCAATAAAAGAAGTCGTCCTCAGTCTTTAATCTTACAACGTTTCTTAATGAATATCTCCGGAAAGTATAGAAAGTACGACATTTAATAAGAAATAATATAGGCTTAAACAAAGGCAGATATCAATTTAATTGTCTACATCGACCTTAAATCTATCTAATTAATATCAAAGATCTATAATAAAAAATTGGTCTGAATGGATGTTTCCAATCTTTATATATTGATAGATCTTTGTTAATATCTCCGGCACTATTTACGCTAAAATCACAACGTTTACTTCAGACTTTAGATATTTCTATACCTTTATAATTATGCTTGAATAATTTTATTCCATAAAGAAATAATTAAATTTTATACAAAGGCATTACTGAAAGGTATGCTTAAAAATGCCAACTCGGCCTTAAACATTACGTGTTGTCACTGAATATTGTTGCAGAGACACATATTTTATGAATCTATCGTGTATATTTTTTATTTAAGTTATATTGATTAACGATGTGATACATATCGACACTTGGTTACATGTTTCACTTGTTTTCAATCCTACTGTGCGAAGTCATAAAGTACTGTTTATTGGAATAAAGCGGGTGTACACTATGATAACGTTGTAATCTGCCTAATTCTGCAGTACCGTTTTCAGTAGCGGGTGACGTAATAGCCAATATGGCGGCGGTCAATTTATCGATTCTGGGATTGTCTATACTCCAAAGTTGTAAATCAACCAGCAATACAAATCAATATATGATTACTTAAATTGGTTGGAAGAGCTTTAACCAATACCAAACGCAGTTGGAGCAATATATTAGGAACATAAGATTAAAATAACGTAAACAAAACAAAACGTCTCTATCTCTAACCTAGAGGTTAAACCTGAAAAGCAACAGAAACTCTTAACTAAAATTCCAAACACTAGCAAATTAGTTTGTCAACTTTTAATTAAAAGCTGGAACTGATAAAAGTTTTCAGCAGTCGACCTTACACACTGCCGGGTTATACATGAGGCCAGTTTCTGAAAGATGTGACACGCTCTGATGTAGCGAGCCGATTGCACATGGAATCGACCAAGGCTGCGATCATATTATGTGAGTTAAATGGTGACTATAGCACATGAAGGTTAAAGTCTCAAAATGGTACATTTCAGTGTATATCAAGTTCTCCATGCTACTCAGATCACTGCAAATGTGGTGAAAATTAAAAAACAAAAACAAACATACATGACATTCACAAGAATCGAAATAGCAAATTAATAGTGTTTATTTAATTTGTTGGCAATGTAAGTATGGTTGTGCAAGTATACACAAGAAAGTAATGCCTTCATTCTTACTGTATTTTAAAAATAGAAACAGATTTAGCATACAGCTGTTCACAACAACTTACTTAATAGGTATCAGCCTGACCGATTTAAACACGTTGACGATAAAGTGACAGCTGGTTTTCTGCAGGTACAGAATTCATATGTAAGGAAGCAATCTGAGTTTTTGTTTTTCTAAATTTATCGTGGACGATAATGTTATTATACAGCAGCTGCCTTGGCGTAAGGATTTTATAGGAAATGAAGCGTTACGCATTGCATGCTATTCAAACTGTGTGAAACGATACTGTTTAGCTTATGTAATAATTCAATAAACGGACATTGATATAGAAATGAAAGATATGTAGAACTATAATACCTGTAAACATTGCAATAACACAATAACAAACAATGATAGCAACCAGACACATCAATGTGGCTAAATGAATACTTTGCAGGAAACAATTAATCTGTCATGCTAATTAGTTATCAAGTTTAAAATTAAAGCAGGTATAACGCGAAATATATAAAAGGTGATGACGCATCATCACTCTTAAGCTACGATAGTCAAGTTATGTTATGAACTCTGGAAATCACCAATGGAAACAATACATATGATGAAAACATGATTGTGTATACTCCGCACACATGTTTTCACAGCCATTTGCGTGTTGCAGAAAGACGAAATGGTATCGAAGACGCCGCTATGTTCGGGACGTTATAATGCTCTTGTATTCTTGAACCAAATCGCAGTTGACAAACACGCGTTCTTCATCGCCGAATAATATCCGCGTCTCAATTAATACCAATATTGGTTCCTATCAGTGTATGACCAAAAAGCACATTATCATCAAATATTGCTATTTAAGCATTTCTCACAATTTGATTACTGTCGAGGTTCAGTTTAATGTCGTTGACGTTAATATTTATATAAAGTGCGTTGATTGGCTGCATACAAGCTCTTGAAATGTTTTGTTTTTAATTAAAGTAACATTAATACTAAAAAAAATATGGAAATTTCGTAAAGTATTTCGTAAAATAAAGTTACCCAATAAAAAATCAATGTTCCTTATAGCAAAAGCCAAAATTTTAAAACGAGATGTTTTCTGGTAACATGGATGTTTGTAGATATAAAATGCCTGTTTTTATTTTTTCGTGTCACAATTAATTCCATTTTAATTTCCCGCACTGCTATCTATTCATACTACATACGAACACTAAACTGGTACCATGTTAGTGTTCATGTGTCGTATGAATAGATATAGTCGCGGGTAATTAAAATGGAATTTTTAATGACACAAAATAATAAAAACAAGCATATTGTATCCACAATCATCCATGTTACCAGACCACATCTGGCGTTGAGAATTTGGATTTTGCTATAAGGAACACTGATTTTTTATTGGGTTACTTTATTTTACGAAATACTTAACAAAATTTTCGTAGATGTTTTAGTATTAATGTTACACTAATCTTTCACAATATATATTTAATAATTTTGTTACCGACGGGTTTTGTGATAAACCATATTGAAATTGAGAGTGACAGTGCGAGTATCTGGTGTTCTGCAAACGTATTAAGAATTAACTTTTAAGTATCAGACACTTTTGATGTAAACTATGTATATCTTTTTAAGCGCATGTTGTCGTTATGAGCGATTTGCAGAGATTTGCCGACTGAGTTTCAGACACGTGAAGACAATTATAACAATGCAAAATGCAGAACAAATAGCACCAGGGAAATCCATTGACTACAATTCTTAGACATCGGTCTGAAAATGTATGCCACACATTGAAGCTCTATAATTGTGTTATCAAGACCGTGGGTGTACCGAACGACACCTTGTTCCAGTGAACTATTTTCACCTGTATTAATTGCGAGTAAACAATTACTATTTAGTGATATTTATTAGAATACATTTTGAGTTCATTCCGAATTAAGCTCACTATGGTGTCTTTCTTTAAATAAAGAACAAAGAACACAGAACAAAGATAAACTATTTTTGCATGCGTTTTAAATAGGAATTTTACTTGGTTTACTATGGACATACGAACGTAACAAAGCCATGAAACCTGACCGTTAACACACAACATAACGGCTTCTTGCTGAACTTGCATTATGATATCTGGATATTGACAGATTATATTTAGTTGATGATTGAGTTTGTTTTATGTCACAGTTGTTGAGTTAATTATAGTTGACATTGCATTTCCTTATTATAAACTATTAAAATGCAACCAAAGTATATGCTTCGATAACCTTTTCCATCGCACCACTAGAAACAGATAGACCATGTCATATTAAAACTCTGAAAAATCGAAATTATTTCATGTGAATTAAAGTGGGTAATAAATGGGAAACTGAAACACTGAATCAATAGCATTAAAATAACGAAGGTATGTTTCGTAGTTGTTCAATGTCAATTGTTTCTATTTTAAACTCACATGCTCATTTTTTGTATCGATCGACGACAGTTGTTAATACAGAGAAACAATTAAAACAAAACATCAGTTTAACCCATTTATGCCTAGCGTCTAGAAAAAAGGCCTTGGCAAACAGCGTAGACCCAGATGAGATGCCGCATAAAGGCATAAATGGGTTAAAAATATTTAGATACTTTCAGACTTGATGATGCTTCTGGATTATCAGAAATAATTCCAATCAACTCAAACACTGTTGTTGTACTAATGTGTCGTGTTCTGAGAAAACTAGGCATAATGCTTGTGCGTAAATTGTCATCCCAGATTAGCCTGTGCAGTCCGCACAGGCTAATCAGGGACGACACTTTCCGCCTAAACTGGATTTTCGCTAGGAAGAGACATCATTTAAACGAAAAATTCCATAAAAGCGGAAATTTTCGTCCCTGATTAGCCTGTACGGATGCACAGGCTAATCTGGGATGACCATTTACGCACAAGCATTATGCCCAGTTTTCTCAGAACGCGACTCTAATAAGCGTTTACGTATTTAAAACCTTCGTTAACAGGGTCTGTGTACGAAAACGTCAGCGATATAATATATCTTATTTTGATTGAGACTCAGTGTATTCAGATGCGTTTGAAAAGAATAGTAATTTTGTAGGTCCTTAAACATGTTTAGAGAATTAAGTTCTCGTGGGATTCCGTTCGTATTTCTTTTAATATTAGCTAGGTTTAATAACAAACAAACACATATGTTTTAAATGTTACCATGAAAAAGTGATCATACGGGTTTCTATACTTCGGTTTAATACCCAGCGTTCACCAACGGTTTTAGTGAACACCATGTCGGGAATCTGTGTACTATATGAAATAGTGTGTCGAATTATACTGCCGGGAAATACCGAAGTTTAGATAGTTGCATATTTCCAGAAAACAGTGCAATATGGTTCAATTGTATCAATCAAGAATATTTCTATCGTTGACACCACTTTCTTTTTTTATTAAAGAATTGCATAAACTGGAGGCAGTTTACTTCTTGATCGGGATGAACGCAACCAGGCCCGTTATAGGATTCATTAGCAATCACCATACAACTGTCATTATCGTAAAGTGCATTCGAAAAATAATTGTTTTCTCGAATTCCTCTCGTATTCGTGTAATTCGTGTACGCAAGCTGTGCTGGTGGAATATATTTTAGAAAGGATAATCTTCTGCCTTTTTTTTCGTATAGCGACATAATTTACCTTATGTACCGATTGTGTAAATCTACAATCCAATTAACATCCGTGCAAAATAGCATGTCGCAAATACCGCCATCAAACTGTCTAATGACGACTTTATCTCTTCATGCATTAAACGTTAACACGACAATGAGCGCAATGCGTAAAACTGTTTGCAACAGATGTATTATTCCGATGTAATAGGACCTAGCTATGATAATATGACCAAAGCTGGGAAAATCAGTCTTGTGTTCAAAAAATCACATTTTGACTTTTTGGCAATTTTAGATTCTCTAAACATTGTAGTTCACAAAAACGGTAAAGATTTTTTATTTATCACATTCAAATCTAATTTTATGACCTTACAAAG
>VMBQ01016601.1:4913-15132 GCA_007657795.1 Dreissena rostriformis | reverse complement strand
TAAAACGCGACATGAACGCAATTGTTTCCTTTTAAAAAATGCATTTTATTTAATAGTAATTAACATCGAAATTCAAACAAATAATGTTTGATGTGTTTTTATTAGTTATTAACAAATGAAGGTAAGGGTAAACGCCTATGCAATTGCATTGTTATTGCATTTTCAATAATATGTGTTTATATTACAGATAATTGATTTCTCTTCACGTTTTTTTGCAACGTATGTAGTCTCCATATAATGGGGATAACTATGCTCCAAACAAAATAAAAATTTCTTAAAAAAGCCATATCAAAACGTTGATAATCAACTGTCGTTGTTGGGGCGATTGCCATCTGCAATTCGCCCCATAGGTAACATAATATACGTATACCGAAGAATAAAGTCCGTTACTGCAATAAACCACTTTGCATCCAGATTCTGCATTCGCAAACATTAAAGCTCCGATCGCATGGTTTTAGTATTAATGCTCACAAACAGCTTACAGCACGCGTTTCATCCATGGCAACGTTTTTTCACTGTGACAAAAGCACCCGAGTTACACGCAGTCCTCATTAAAGGTGTAAACAGCGAGGAAATATCGGTTCAATACTGACCTATCTACACTTAACCGATACAGCTCATGTATGTTCTTTCGTTTTAAGAAATCAACTGCGTTCGCGATATGGGCGACACAATTGAATCACCACGCGCTACATTTACTGTCAAAGTAAAAATCTCAATGTTCAATGCGCTATAAAGTTTTTATTTGACCATTCGCCCGTGCTTTTCATGCCAGTTTTGAAGTTTTTCTTACACACGAAATACATGTTGTGGTTGTCACTTTCACAGCAGCTTATTATACGCCATGCTAGTAGTTTCATTCGGATAAGCGTTGTGGACTTCACATTGTTATATGCCATTCAAATTTACTTAGATAAAATAATGTGATAATTTCGCAAAACCTAACTTACATATTAAACTGTAATGCAGTATTTTAACGTAAATGGATACATAAACAGGCGATTTAATAGTTATTTTCATTAATTATAATAAACAAATAATGTGTTAAACATAATAATGCTTTTGTGTTAACAGACTGTTAATTCAATAAAACAAATGCTGTTTATTCAAAATAAAGGTTTGATGTGCCAATACTTGATGATAAAAAATCCCAATTCGGTCCACTTTGTCGGTCCACTTTGTCGATAAAAAATTCCCTAGTTGACCAGATTCCTTTTCCCAAAGTGGCCAGAAAAAACCCCTGTATATTAAAGTGAACTATCTAGCTGTGACCAACTGAAATTCTGTTTTAAAGGACATATTGTTAGAACTTCCGAGATTGGCATAGCTGATAGCTTAATATCTCATACAAGCCTGTGTATTTATAACTATTTTTATGCCGGCTTGATCTTACAAGCAGATATCATTACACTCATCAAATTATATGTTAAATCCCATTGTATCATATGTTGGTTTGCAAGAACCAAACTATAAAAATGCTTTANATGAAACTGTGCGTGATGCATACTGAATATAATTCAAACAAACTGTTACATTTGGTTTATTGTAAATGATCAGGTAATCAATAAACTTTTTACTTTATATTCAATACCTAATTATCAATAAAAATAATGTTTTAAAAATAATGTTCGGGTTTCTGTGATTATGCATAGAAAATTTTTCAAGCCGTTCATTGACCGAAAAAAGACCCGCAACTGTTCTTTTGGTTAATTAAAGGTGTGACATGTTCCGAGACGATCTTCCCTAGGCATATTGATGTTTCCTAGTATGCTGAGGCATACATTATGGAATAGACATACTTGGAATAAATAAGTCGCCGAAACTTAATTGTATTATTGATACAATCATAGCCCAGAATTCAGTGTGTACTGGTGCACACGAATACTTAACGTGATGACATCCGAGTTCAATATACATATGTTCTGTGTACATTAACCCGATATATCACTCAATATGAAATCAATATCATCAGCGGATGAAATAATAAAACAATGTCAAGATTAACAATTATGACGGAATGTCATCTTGTGTCCGATGACATGATGACATTAAGTAAACACACTTAAAGATAACAATGCTGTTATTACATTCCTAAACTTTCGTAATTCTTAGTTGTTAGTGATTGCTTGTCAACGTGATATTATAGTGTGCGTTTTCCACGTTAATAAAACGCGACATGAACGCAATTGTTTCCTTTTAAAAAATGCATTTTATTTAATAGTAATTAACATCGAAATTCAAACAAATAATGTTTGATGTGTTTTTATTAGTTATTAACAAATGAAGGTAAGGGTAAACGCCTATGCAATTGCATTGTTATTGCATTTTCAATAATATGTGTTTATATTACAGATAATTGATTTCTCTTCACGTTTTTTTGCAACGTATGTAGTCTCCATATAATGGGGATAACTATGCTCCAAACAAAATAAAAATTTCTTAAAAAAGCCATATCAAAACGTTGATAATCAACTGTCGTTGTTGGGGCGATTGCCATCTGCAATTCGCCCCATAGGTAACATAATATACGTATACCGAAGAATAAAGTCCGTTACTGCAATAAACCACTTTGCATCCAGATTCTGCATTCGCAAACATTAAAGCTCCGATCGCATGGTTTTAGTATTAATGCTCACAAACAGCTTACAGCACGCGTTTCATCCATGGCAACGTTTTTTCACTGTGACAAAAGCACCCGAGTTACACGCAGTCCTCATTAAAGGTGTAAACAGCGAGGAAATATCGGTTCAATACTGACCTATCTACACTTAACCGATACAGCTCATGTATGTTCTTTCGTTTTAAGAAATCAACTGCGTTCGCGATATGGGCGACACAATTGAATCACCACGCGCTACATTTACTGTCAAAGTAAAAATCTCAATGTTCAATGCGCTATAAAGTTTTTATTTGACCATTCGCCCGTGCTTTTCATGCCAGTTTTGAAGTTTTTCTTACACACGAAATACATGTTGTGGTTGTCACTTTCACAGCAGCTTATTATACGCCATGCTAGTAGTTTCATTCGGATAAGCGTTGTGGACTTCACATTGTTATATGCCATTCAAATTTACTTAGATAAAATAATGTGATAATTTCGCAAAACCTAACTTACATATTAAACTGTAATGCAGTATTTTAACGTAAATGGATACATAAACAGGCGATTTAATAGTTATTTTCATTAATTATAATAAACAAATAATGTGTTAAACATAATAATGCTTTTGTGTTAACAGACTGTTAATTCAATAAAACAAATGCTGTTTATTCAAAATAAAGGTTTGATGTGCCAATACTTGATGATAAAAAATCCCAATTCGGTCCACTTTGTCGGTCCACTTTGTCGATAAAAAATTCCCTAGTTGACCAGATTCCTTTTCCCAAAGTGGCCAGAAAAAACCCCTGTATATTAAAGTGAACTATCTAGCTGTGACCAACTGAAATTCTGTTTTAAAGGACATATTGTTAGAACTTCCGAGATTGGCATAGCTGATAGCTTAATATCTCATACAAGCCTGTGTATTTATAACTATTTTTATGCCGGCTTGATCTTACAAGCAGATATCATTACACTCATCAAATTATATGTTAAATCCCATTGTATCATATGTTGGTTTGCAAGAACCAAACTATAAAAATGCTTTATAGACTTCATCTGTTGTCTAAGTTAGTATTTGCATTTCAGGGATTGTCCAAACAATATTGGTCTTGCCTGATATTATTGGAATTTGAACTCCATTGTATTTATTTTCATGAGAATTAAAGGGATTTAGTTTATGGACAATCTGTTCTGTCAACGTTTCGCAGTTATGAATTGGCACGTACGACAATGACTTCTTAAAAAGCAGCATTTACTTTTAACCCCAATAGCTAAATCATATATTATGTTGACAGCCTGTCACCCTTCCTTAATTCCATCTGTTTTATTCAACAAAGATGATTGGTTGGCATCACGGTGTATAGTGTTTTTACGACCACACAATTTGAGCAAAAGCGCCCCACCAGTACGTTCAGTACTTTGATTATACTCGGAAGCAATTACGGCAAATTACAAAAAGTGGTTTGTGAATATAACTTGTTATGCACTGTATTCAGTAATCGAATGGCTGAAGAAGTAATCACGACCGTAGACAGAAATTAGGCTGCCAATAATTGGCGGTTATCTCGATGTAGTTGTCACGGCAGTTCGCCGAAGAATTGAAAAAAGACACAATGCAGCGTTTTTGTTTGTTGATCTATGTCTATCAATACTTATGGAATATCACAATTTAAGCATTGCGTCTTTCAATACACTCGTACATTTTTATATAAGTAAATTAATTAAAAAAAATCATATCGCGATACTGATATTTATGATAAGTCCTACATATGTTAACATTACTGTATTCATGTATTTCTTAAATTATTAGAACAATGAATTTGTCTGTACTCTAAAACTGATCTGCAGACATCATAAGAAACTTTTAACATACAGAGTGCTCTATATTCAAATGAAATAACGCCTACGGAAATATTTCATTGGGAACTGTCTGATGTTACCGTCTTTAATTATCCATCGGTAATATAACAAATAAAAGAATTCAATATAAGTGATATGTCCCATTGATCAATCAATGAAGAATATTGAAATACGATTTCCATTTATTCGGTCAAATCTAAGCCAAATCTTATGGAGGAGTTGGTATTCTAAATATGGATATGTAGCATGCTCTTAACTTTTAACAAAGTGCACACATATACTTTATGATAATAAAGAAAAATTTGCCGTTCACGGATTGTTTATGCATTATTATTCAAAGTGGCTGAGTTTTGGCATGCATGTCACGGTATTCATGTGTCAAAAGTAGTAATACATGCTTATGCATAGTTTCCTTAATGGTATTAATTGCATGTCAATAATTAGTTTTCAGTCAACTGTGATATATTTTAATGTCTAAAACATGAAATAGTATAGTTAATGTTACATCTATCTTCAGAAATACAATGATAGACGGTGGAAGTTTACTGTTGATAGCCAATGATTTGTAACGTTCGTGTCAACTCATACAATATATTTAAGTTGGAGGACTTATAATAATATTCCTAATTAACCTGTCATATTTATGCACAAATTTATTAAATACATTTTATATACATAAAAGACATTAGCAATTCCAAATGTATGCGTATTTCAATGCTTGAGTGCACACGGAAGTTTATGGTAATCATTTGTTAAACTTATTAAGTTTATTTTGTTGAAACAGTTCATGTGGATCGGGCAATTACGTTAATAATTTATGTTTTCAACGTCATTACGCTTAAAAGCGTAAATATAATGCAGATTTCAACCTATGTAATAAACTTGCTAAGAAGGTTAAAAGATTGAATAAGCTACTAAAAAGGCTTAATGGGATGGTTTTTTTTCATGTTTTATTTGATATACTTTCTAATTAGGCTAAACAGGCTTAACGGGCTGCTTAATATGCTAAATAGGACGTATGTTTCTGCCCATTTAATATTCTTATTAAATAGTTTAAACAGGTTCAAATGTCTGCTAAATAGGCTAATAAAGGCTTAATAGAATGTATATTTCAACCTACGTACTAAACTTGCTAAATAGGCTAAATAGGATGTATGATACTTGCATTTGCTAAATAGGCTGAACAGGCTGTTAAATAGGATAAATAGGCTATATAGGAATGTACTAAACTTGCTAAATGGGCTAAATAGGCTGAACAGGTTGTTAAATAGGCTAAATAGATGTATGTTTCAACCTTTTTACTAAACTTTCTAAATAGGCTAAATATGCTGAAAAGGCTGTTAAATAGGCTAAATAGGCTTAATAGGATGTATGTTTCAACCTATTTACTCAAATTGCTAAAAAGGCTAAATAGGATGTATGATACTACATTTGCTAAATAGGCTGAACAGGCTGTTAAATTGGCTAATATGCTATTTAGGAATGTACTAAACTTGCTAAATGGGCTTAATAGGCTGAAACGTTTGTTAAATAGGCTAAATAGGCTAAATAAGATGTATGTTTCAACCTATTTACTAAACTTGCTAAATAGGCTAAATAGGCTGAAAAGGCTGTTAAATAGGCTAAATAGGCTAAATAGGATGTATGTTTCAACCTATGTACTAAATAGGCTAAATAGGCTAAAGAGGCTAACTTCACACACGTCGAATATTCCTTGATTTCTAATAATAATGTCCGTAGTGCATACACAACACATAGATTGTGTTGCAAAACAATATTGTAATGCATTTACTCTTACACAAGTGGAAGGTATGGCAGATTTATTATGTCCATGCTTTTTATTTCAGAAAATACACCAGAAATGTATTTGTATTGCACGATACAGAAAAACGTGTACTAAATCAATGCATATATTGCGTCTAAATGAGGCCACCGAAAATGCCTGGAATCTAAATACAATTATTCTTCACAGACTAAAACCGTTGGACCGTGCGTAGATTAGCCTGGTGCGAATATTTATAGTTTTCTTCGCTTTATCGAAACTCTATTATATCAATAAAATACTTTGAGAGGAACAAGAACCGTGAACATAAATATAGGAGCCTACATTCCTGTTTAATATTTTAGTATTTTGAAGCTGATATGTTTCTGCAATCTAATTTTCAGTTTTAAAAGACCACTACTACGTAATTAAACAATATTCAAGTCGTTTTTTCTCTGTTTTAAACATGGTGTTTTGTATTTACTATTGCATATTTAAAGTATCATATATTATGTATTTATCCCCTTTAACAAGTTATACACAAGATATAAATATTTTAATAAAATGGCTAGTTATATACGTATTAATGTTAAATTCCTATTAACAATTTTGCTGTTACGATGCACAACTTTTTATCTCTAAGCGTTTTCTAACAAAACAGTTATTATAGCAAGAAGGTTCTCATTCTCTCCTTTAAAAGCACAACGATAAATTCCATACACGTTAAACCGAAACGAAATCACTTTACGGCTTTCCAACAAATCACAGTCAGTTGTACACGAGTCTGCTACAAACTGATATCTGACTTGCATCCGATACCGCGAAGATTCAACGGGGAATGAACGATCAGCGGCTGGTGTTAGATGATATGACTGCAGAAGCCGCGTATCGCATGCAAGCAGGTAGTCGCAAACGTAATGGCCTTTCTCGCACAAACTGGCTGTCATCCGGACTCAATGATATCCAAATAGTGTTCAATTATAGAAGCTCGATCACTTATTTGGGCTCTCGAGATAGCTTAGTGGTTGAAGAAAGAATAAGCGTCGATTTCAAGAACGGGTTTAGATCTCTTTGAAATACGTCTTTTTATCTAAGCTGGTGTTAAACTGAACTTATGTGTTTGTCTTACATTATGTATTCAGCAATACAATTTACAAAATACGCATTTTTTGAATTTAAGAGCAGAATTCTAAATTCATTTCCATGACATATGCCGTTTTGGTCAATTTAAATACATCTACATCCTTATGGACTATGTTATTATACGAATTATAACATTATATTAGTTTGATTATCGGATTAACAACCCTTATATTGTTTCTAAACTGCACAAAAATAATCAAGCATATCTTAATTACAGATTTCAAAGAAGAAAATAATGAGTATAGTCCACCTAATAAATGTTCGTTATTTTGTAATATATCTTATCAAGCGATGGTACGTGCACACTGTTTGCAGATGATACATTTGTAATAATTTCTTAATTTCAAGAAAGAGGTGAACACACGCGGCTGTCTGTTAGATAATTTGAACAAAAAACACATGTTATTAATTTGATTTCTACGCCAATCCATATCGCTGTTACGACTTGATCAGTGGTAAAGTGTTATGTACACTTTGGCACAAACGTAAACTCTACAAGTAATATGTTATTGCATGTGCATTATTAGACAATGCGAAACGTACATGCTACATGTATGTATCGCTGTGTATGTACACTGCGTTTAACTCGTGTATTTTTAGTATGATAAACGCCACGCGTGAATAATGTACAATGAAAGAAGTCGATGTAAAATATATAGTAATTCCTATTATAAGTATTATATGTAATTTCTTTCAGGCGAAAATTCAATAAACAAAATTATTCAAACTTAATTAAACACGTATGGTTGTCCACAAACGTAAACAAACACGAGCCTAGCATTTAAAGTACAGTATCGTACCTGAATATCGGTTGAATTCTCGTCAGTAGCTGGTCACTATTGTTTTAAAATTGCAAAGTCACCATTGACTTGCTTAATACATAAAATGCATACTTAATACGCTTTTGTATTTGTTAAGCTCTTAGCTTAATTCGGTAACTGTTGCAATGTGCAGCAGCATTATGTGCAAATGAAGTGGAATTATATTGCACACACAGGACTAGATGTGTTTCTACAACTATTACATAGATATATACGCTTATACGAGGGTGTACAAGGATTGACTAAAGGTCGTAACGCAATCTTTGATCTTTGACACAGTGTACACCACATCATTAAGTGAGCATACTGCACCCACTTATTTGGCTGTACACTGTCAAATATACAGGGAGTGAGTTTCGTATAATACATTTCTTAATTGCACGCATACAATTCCTAATCTTAATTTAAAGTGAAACGGATGTAACAATATTCGGACGTAGACAATCTGCTGTTTCTGTATCATGCATGTTATTAATTGTGTTCACATGAGTAATCAAATGATTAGTTTGGGTGTTTGTACGTGGGTATGAGATACTTGCTGTATGTACCAGATAAGTGGTATGCATGTTGCTTCTTATTCCGGCTATATGCTAGAAACATAGACACAAAGTAATCAGCCTGACTTCACAGAAGAATCGTTACATTACAACACTTAGAAACAGAGAGTAACGAAATTCATTAAAAATTTGGTAAACGATTATTAAAGGTCAAACTTAACACGTGTATGGCATGTGTCTATGGTGAGCTGGGTAGATATCCCATGTATATACATTTATATGTCCGTGTCATTAAATATTGGTTTAAGATATGTAGATCTAACAATATCATTATAAAAACCGTGTATAATTTGGCAGTTTCAGATTATCACAAAGGATTTCATAATTGGATATTTAATGTTGAAACGATGCTTGATGACTATGGTTTCAGTTATGTATTTGATGATGTTACTAATAATAATATTGACACTAACACATTTGTTGAAGAATTTAAACGCAGAGTATATGATCACTTTACACAGGATTGGTATAGCACGTTAAATAACAGTTCAATGTTAGATGTGTATCGAAGTTTTAAAATCAACTTTGAATATGAGCCCTACTTAGACATTTTACCAAGAAGTTTGAGATACCTTTTCACTAGACTAAGATTGTCAGCCCACCATTACATATTCTAACCGGTCGTTATGCAACATTTTCTAGAAACCAACGATATTGCATTTGTTGCGATTCGACCGATATTGAAGACGAATTTAACTTTATTTGTATTTGCCCGGCTATACGAAACATAAGAAAAAAATACATTAAAACATGTTATTATAAAAGACCATTTATGTATAAATATGTAAGTTCACTGCGAACGAATAATAAAAAAGAACTAATAAAAGTATGCCTGTATGTGCAAGAATCACTTGCAGTACGAACATCTATTCTAAATGCAAGAATGCTTTAATGGTTCTTCCTCTGTTTTCTTTTTTTTTCCTTTTTGTTTTTGTTGTAATTAATTTGTGATCACGCCACTTTATTTACTAAGTATATGATTTGTAAATATGTATAAAACTGTGTTCCTATCACAATTAACAAATGTACTGTTTTCAGTATGTGTTGTTGACGATGTACATTGTACAAGTCGAAATAAACTGTCTGTCTGTCTGTCTGTCTGTCTGTCTGTCTGTCTGTCTGTCTGTCTGTCTCTCTCTCTCTCTGTCTTTCTGTCTGTCTGTCTGTCTGTCTGTCTGTCTGTCTGTCTGTCTGTCTGTCTGTCTGTCTGTCTGTCTGTCTGTCTCTCTCTCTCTCTGTCTTTCTGTCTGTCTGTCTGTCTGTCTGTCTGTCTGTCTGTCTGTCTGTCTGTCTGTCTGTCTGTCTGTCTGTCTGTCTCTCTCTCTCTCTGTCTTTCTGTCTGTCTGTCTGTCTGTCTGTCTGTCTGTCTGTCTGTCTGTCTGTCTGTCTGTCTGTCTGTCTGTCTGTCTCTCTGTCTGTCTGTCTGTCTGTCTGTCTGTCTGTCTGTCTGTCTGTCTGTCTGTCTGTCTGTCTG
>VMBQ01016599.1:0-10974 GCA_007657795.1 Dreissena rostriformis | reverse complement strand
CAAACAAACTTAATTTTAATTTAGGCCCTACAACAAATATAGCTTTTTTGCACTCTCTCTAACCTTTATGCACTCTTATTCTCCTGCATGCAATCTCACTTATTTGTTTGCACTCACTCTACTCTGTTTTACCTGTATGCATCCTCTATAACCTATATGGACTGTCTAACCTTTAAGCACTCTCTGCAACTTGTATGCATTATCTAACCTGTAAGGATTCATTGTAACTTGAATGCACTTTCTAACCTGTATATACTCTCTCTTACATGTATGTGGTATGCACTGTCTACCCTGTATGCATTCTATCTAATCTGTATACACTCTTTCTTTCTGACATTTTTGCACTCTGTTACATGTACACTATTTGACCTATTCGCACTGTCTCTAATATGTTTACATTCTCTCTAACCTATATGTACTCCTTTACACAGATGTATTCTCTGTAACGTGTATGCATTCTCTATAACATGTATGCATTCTCTATAACAAGTATAAATTCTATCTTATTTGTATGCGCTCTAAATAAATTGTATGCACTGTCTTACCTATATGGCTTCTTTCTAACACGTGTGCACTCTCCCTGTGTGTATGCATTCTTAATATCGTGTATGCATTCTGTACAACCTGTATGCATTCTTTATAAGGTGTATACATTCTCTATAAAGTGTATGTTCTGTGTATAACATGTATACACTGTATTTAATATGTATCCATTCTATTTAACTTGTATGCACGGTCTAACCTGTATTCGTTCTATCTAACCTACAAGCACTGTTTTACCTGTATGTACTCTCTATTACCTGTATGCATTTTCGATAACCTGTGGGCAATGTCCATAACCTGTATGCATACTCTATAACCTGTATGAATTCTCTGTAACCGATATGCACTGTCTAACCTGTATACACTCTCTATAATCTGTATGCATTCTCTATGTGTGCATGACAAAAAGGGGATATTTTTACGTCATCAAGCATGTGCATCAAGCATGGACGCCCTTTTTGTCTCCCCTCATTTTTTTGAAAACTCGAGAGTCGACAGGCGATATTATTACAGCGATATTTGAACAGTACAAATATCGCGTGTCGCTTCGTATATCGAGCAAAATATCGAGTATTGAAACGACGTACACATGAGCCAAACACCAATTCATCATGCAGAAGCGGCTGCATATGTATATCAAGCATAGAAATGAAATAATGAGACAACAGAACCATTATGAGAAGATGAATTCTTGTAATCCGCCGTTACTCATTAATTAAAGGTGTGTGGCCTTTTTATCCGTACATTACACTAATACTATATATTTTATTCGGTTATTTGTAATGCACGTTTGCAAGACTTTATATTTAATAAAACTAACAAACAAAACAAGGAATGCACACATATGAAATAATAACAAACTTTTAAAGTTATTACTATTACTAAGTTCTTCTAGTGCATTTAATACATTAGTTAACAGAACAACCGTGTCGTTAGCAAAGAAACAGACTTGCGTTTGTCTGCCCTTTCATGGCCTTACTTTGTCTCCTTTAATAATTAACGTCATATGTCATCATGTTATTAATGAATGTCCCAATCATATAAACTATTGTATTCATACATTTTACGAATGTTCTAAGTTATGCTTATTTTTATTAAATTTACGAATAGAAGGGTTTATTATATGTTTTCCGGTGGTTTATAGAGAAAAATATCAGTAAAATAAAACTGATATTTCACTGTTTCAAACAGTGAAAAATAACAGTGAAAAATATCGATATTTTTCACTATTTTACTGTGAAATGACGTCATTTGTTTTACGAAATGACGTCATTATTCCAGCAAAATTCTCCAGTTAAACTCTTTTACAATGTAAATAAACGGTTAAAAAAGCATAAAATAAAAAGAAAAGTGCGCCACTCGTGAAAATATTATTTTCTATGATCACTCGTGAAATAAAATCGATATTCCAACTAATCCAAAAAATATCCTCTATGTATATCATATAAACCCTGTCTGCATGTCTTCATTTCTTACTTGCAAGATATCCTGAACTTGAAAAAGTGCAGCTAGCTGAATGGCGTTTGCAAGATAATAATAAGATCATTATTTATTTTACATCAGTCTGTTGTCGCAATTTATTCCTAGTTACTCGTTAACGTTTTATGTGTAATTTGTTAAACGAACGCTTGTTTTATTCGATCGTCACATGCAATGTCGACGATTCAAAGATACTTACTAATGCTATACATATTTTTACTGTTGCATTTTAAATGTGGTGTAGGATGGCTTACTATTTAGAAATATGCTTTCCCGGATCAGTGCTGCGTTCCATGTGTCGAGATGTCATAACGCAATTTTCCCTCCTTTTACTGTGGACAACTCGCGAAATGATGACTCGAATGATCAGACCGTCATACTATGTCTGTTAAGAGTACACATAGTTTGCAACGGACACATGCATTATGTGGAGTTCTATTAATCATTAAACATTGCATAAGAACACAAAAATGAACAGTGTACAACTCTGGTGTCCTTCAACACCACTTTCCTAGACGATCGATCACTGAAAAATACACAGGATCCTTGCCAATTGGTCACTGAGATGCACATGTTCCTAGCGGCTTGGTCACCAATATGCACCATTTCTTCTAAGACCTAAAGTTGTTGATACAACTGATTACGATCACATTATTTTATATCGTGGCACAAGTATTTTTTTTCTGACATTAATTGATTTTTACTGTACATGCAAAAAACATGTATTTATCTTCAAAATTGTGTACTTTTCTAACCAAAAACGAGCAACGAGATTTTTGGTTTAAGCTTTTTGTTTGGGCGACATCTTATTTCCCTTAGTATCGGATGCTAATGATGCAAAAAAGTAAGTATCTCATTTCAACTCATGACATCAATATTCGTAGCGAGTTCTTCATGACGCAAATGTGACGCATACCGGTACATTACTTGTTTCAATATTATATATCAGGGGTTGAAGTCCTAGAGGTCGTAGCAAGGGCATGCAAAAGATGTAAAAGCTACATATTTGAATACTGAACTGCGATGTTTATTACTTTGTAAAATATCTCGTTTTTCTAATGCGAAGTGAACACACAAATTATCGGTTGTAAATAGCATATTTTGCTTAAAATATGACTTCAATGCATGGTTGGTTATACAGGTTAACGTTGTAATTTCCCGGAACTTTTCAACTATATATAGGGAAGCGACACTGTGGACATTATAGATACAATATTGTATTTTAACGTGAGTATTATTTTTAAATGAAAATTCCGATTTCAATATGAAAACAAGCACTACACCAACACAGTTGGAACTTATGAACAAGGTCTTACACAAGTTAATACAAGTTATATTCTTCTAGATCGATACTCTGTTGATGATTCAGTCTGTATTTATCATATAGGATACTAATTAATCTGATCTCAATCTGTCCTCTCTAAAAACAGTTGATATTGGTGCTAATTAATTTCATTAGAGTGCCCAAATATCTCGATTGTCAATTCTGACAATCAGTCCACCTGATTTCTTTCTTTATATGTCTGCATTTGAAAATGTTCGTAGTTAAACATTGCGAGGTAAATAGATAAATTAACTACTTCCCAATTTCTTCACGAAATGTTTTGAATCAAATGTTTTTTGATGACATCAACCACAATTAGAATGTGGAAAAGGTACTCAAAATGCTCAAGAAGAGTCGGACATACCGGTACTATGTTTGACTTTTTAAAGGTTTAGGTACAGTAGAGGGTAAAAGGTAAAAACAATATGGACACAATAAAATACCTAACGTTAATAAGAAACAAGGTTCAGACAAGTAAACACCGTTATTATTCATAAGAATAACTGCACAATTACGACATGTGTGCGTCATTGACCTGTTGAATAGACGCATTTGGATCAGACGCCAATTGGTTTCCATTAGAATAATAAAGTTAATGTCATTTAATTACTTCAATACATTAATATAACATAGTAATAAATGGTAGTTGATTTAAAAAAAACGAAACTAGGAAAAGGTCGGTGAATATCTAGTTTTCACAATCAATTGATAATCCACTACGAGTCTCTTATTGTGTCTCGTATTATGTGTGTAGCGCCTACAAATGTCGCATCGCCGTTAAATGTCGCAGGCTACGAGATTTGTCGCAACGTTGACGATAAATGTCGCAAGGACCGACATATGTCGCAAATTCTACTGACGATAAATGTCGCAACTTTAACGATAAATGTCGCAAAAATTTCAACTGCCGATATATGTCGCAACATTAACGATAAATGTCGCACACCTTTGTAAGTCATGTTAAAAACGAAAACTTGAAGTAAAATGACTAAAACTTTAAGGTTAGATTTAGATTAACCGACGAGGTTCTTTGAGCCGACTTCCACCAGAATGGTCAGTTTTTAGTTAGTATTGTCCGAAATGGTCAACTGTGGTCAGTATTTTCCATAATTGTCAGCTGCGGTCAGTATTGTCCGAAATGGTCAGTTGTTGTCAATATTGACCCAATCAATTCTTATAATTCTTGGCTCGAGTAGCCAGTTGTTGATTTCCCTGTGCTAAATGGACTGCTGTTATCAAGATTGGCCAAATGTTGTAAGATGTGATAAAACTGTAACATTATTACAGCAACACAAATTACGATAAAATTGTATTGAATATTGTATGTTAGTTACATGACTGTAGTACATGTAGCATTATCTTAGTTAAGCTCGATTGGTCATTGTCGGCTCGGGTACTACTTACATGTACCCCGGGTACTCTTAAGTATACTTACATGTACCCCGGGTACGGTAAATATACTAAAACGTACCCGGGAAATTTAACGCTAAATCGGTCGTTGTCGGCTATTTTTTTAAAATAAATTATATACACATGTATGTCAATTTTCTGTAAAATGGCCTCTATATTATCGAAACTCATACTCACATAGCATGTTGACGCAGTTTTTTTTAAAGAGAAGTTTGTTTAAGATAATCGGAAGCGCGTTTTACGACATCGGGTTTTAGGCGGGAATACAACTCAGGTACAGTCTAATATCGACCGGGTACGATTAAGTATATTTACCGTACCCGGGGTACATGTAAGTATACTTAAGAGTACCCGGGGTACATGTTAGTAGTACCCGAGCCGACAATGACCAATCGAGCCTTAGTTAATGTATTACTATTTTGCAGACGCACTGGCATATGCCGGAGTTTGTACTGGCATACTGATGAACTGACTGAAGAATAATATGTTCTTTTTATTGTTTCGATATCGTTGCCTTCAATTAATGCTTAACATATAGGCAGCGGTATTCTATGTCGCCGGTTCACTGGCTCGCTGCAGAGTATCAATCTAGTGAAAAATACCTCATCCCCGTTTATCAGTGAACTTAGCCTTCTGTTAGTTATTTCCTTTACTTTCGTGAATATAAAAGTTTTTGGATAGTTACAGTGTCAAATATCATCCTCCGTTCACAGTAATTGTGTGTATATATAATCTGACACGAGTTCTCGTTTGACTTTCATACCATTTATTATTAAACAAGTTCAGAAATTTTGTTAGTAAGCGAGCCTCTGGCGAGCTTACTAACTAATTTCCTGGACGAGTTTAATAAAATATGGTATGGAATGACAACTCGTGTCAGATCGTTTTTATCACATGCTTTTAAACTAAATAAAATACATCTTAATTGACCAAACAAATGCTGATAGATCTAAAAGTTGTTTTTATATCGTGACGTCATTTCATGTTGACAAAGTCATTTCACCAAATGAAAGCAATGCGATTNTCAGATGAAAACTGTGGAGTTTATCGCGTAAACAAGAAAAAGTCTAACGCACGGACGGACGCACGCACGGACGGCAGACGGACGGTCTGATGTAACCCATTTTCAATAGGGTTCGAGTCCTCATGAATGTTAAGACACTGAACAAGTTTGAAAAGAATCGGATAAAAACTGTGGAGTTTATCGCGTAAACAAGAGAAAGTCTAACGCACGGACGGACGCACGCACGGACGGCAGACGGACGGTCTGATGTAACCCATTTTCAACAGGGTTCGAGTCCTCATGAATATAAAGACACTGAACAAGTTTGAAAACAATCGGATGAAAACTGTGGATTTAATCGCGTAAACAAGAAAAAGTCTAACGGACGCACGCACACACACACGGACGGACGGACGGACGACGGAAACCACACCATGACATAAGATCTTCTGGCCTTCGGCCAGTAGAGCTAAAAACAATATGGACACAATAAAATACCTTACGTTAATTAGAAACAAGGTTCAGACAAGTAAACACCGTTATTATTCATAAGAATAACTGCACAATTACGACATGTGTGCGTCATTGACCTGTTGAATAGACGCATTTGGATCAGACGCCAATTGGTTTCCATTAGAATAATGAAGTTAATGTCATTTAATTACTTCAATACATTAATATAACATAGTAATAAATGGTAGTTGATTTAAAAAAAAACGTTCTTTGAACGAAACTAGGAAAAGGTCGGTGAATATCTAGTTTTCACAATCAATTGATAATCAACTTCGAGTCTCTTATTGTGTCTCGTATTATGTGCTTGATTCTAAACATATGTTATTTCAAAACTCATCACACGTACAGTTGACACAAATACAAAATATACATAAAAATACATCAATTTGGAAAAAAGGGTATACCCTTAAGTTCTAGCAACATTGTTAATGGTCTTTCCCTGTTTTGTTATTTAAATTACATGTTACTGACGATGACGTGATTGTGTAAAGCTCTATGTTTGATAGCCAAAAGAACATTTGTCATAAGAAAAAAAAATGCGCAAGCAAAACAATAGAAGACGTGTAAAGAGTTGAAAATGGTTGTTTTTACGACAGATTGACAAGAGTAAATATTCTTAAACAACCCTCTGCACGACATCTTATCTGCTCTTCAGAATTTAAAGATAAATTTGTGGAAAATGGGCAGTTAGTAATTTATATGGTTCAAATTCACAATGGTCTCGTTTTCACAAGTTTATTTGAATTAACTTTCGATGGATAGAATAACTTTACACAGATATCTCAGTTCAAGTTTCGAAAATTGCGATCACAAACACGTTGGATCACAATGAACTAATTATTGAATAGATCTATATGTTACCAGCGTGCGATTTTGATCTCTTATCAGAGTATATCCACTATACGTGTATGAGAGGACCATTTAATTACTTTGTCACAAACGGTGATAATTTATCTAAAACATATTTTGAAAGTAAAATATGTTGTCAGGGCCCTCAATCCATTTTAGGGGAAGCGGGTCGCTACCCATAGCAGGGGGAATTTTCGCGGAGTTTCCCTTTTGGGGGGATTTTTTACTTACTCTCTAATTATAACATTTGTACATGTTTGCACTATATTCATTGTTTTTTTCATAATTGAGTATGTTTGACAAGATTAAATTAAAATAGAATTGAGATATAATAATCATGAGACACATCTATCTATACATTTTTTTTTATTTTTTTTTAGTTGGAATTTTTCCCCCAAAAAGGGTGAAAAGTATACTTTTCAGGGGGGGGGGAATGCGGCCGAATTTCGGCCGTGGATTTGACAGATTGAGGGCCCTGGTTGTGATTCCAGTCATTTTATTGGACAATGAATGTCTGGGCCCGAAAACACCAAACATTCTTAGACTTAAAGAATACAGAATTTTCTTTTAAAGCCTCTATAACGCTCAAAAATGAACGAAAATTTCGTAATATATTTCGTAAAATAAAGTAAACATATAAATAATCAGTGTCCTTTATAGTAATAGCCAAAATTGCAACGTTAGATGTGCTCTGGTAAAATAGATTTAACACGATACAAAATTCTCTTCTTTGTGGTACAATATATTCAGCATATGTTCATGAACCAATCTAGTGTCGTATGAATAGATATCATTGCGAGAATTAAAATGGAATTTATTGTGCCACACACAAATTAAAAAGAGCATTTTTTATCTCGTTAAATCTATATATCCTATATCGAAAACAATGTAAACAGAGAAAAACAATATACTAATTAATTCTGAAAGTAAAAGTTATTACAGTTCATTACAAAATTTACATTCATTTAAAAAGTATGATTATCAGTTTGCTTATAATGTTCGTTTGTATGATATTAAAATTAGAGTAAACAGACCGTTCGAGTCTGGAACAGCTCAATACTGGCAGCTTTCAGTAGTGTTAATCTCACGCCGTCCTAAACATCTATCCAGTCATGTTCTGGTAAAACTCATTTATAACTCGATGACTGTCATCAATGCAAGATGTAATCGGAACATGAAGTTATAACATAATATCTAATGACGTAGATCATTTGGGAAGAAATAACACAGATATAGGCATCACAGTTGGGGACACCTTATGTTTTCTTAGAAAATATAGTAATATTTCTACTGCTACCGTTAGGAGATGCTTTAAATTCACAATTGTACATGTTTATCTTTTGACAAAACAACAAACTACGGCTAATTTATTCCCAATATATATTTAACTTATATTTCTTTACAGGAGTATAAACACCGTTTGTTGATTTAGATTGTTCGCCGTATTTCAGTCATATCCCAGTGATCACTTACACGTAGTTTGATATCGATGGTTTATTTTCAGTCTATATTCACATTTATCCAAAGCGACTTTGATCTCAAGGACGATATTGAAAAAAAATGAGGATACGTGATATCTTGGTGGATAGTAATCCATTATTATTATTATTTCCAAAACATAATAAATAAATGGATCTTTCGTATAAACAATTAGTAATGCTTATTCGCTACATAGGCTTATGTAACGTCCACATCATACACAATTGACCAGGATAAACACTCTCCAAAGTAAGTCCTTGTGTCTATATCGGGACTTTATCAAAGAGAATCGTCTTTAATTTGTGTGCATTTTCGTCAACATCAACACTGATTGTATAAGGCAAATGTGTCGTGTTCTGAGAAAATTGGGCATAATGCATGTGCGTAAAGTGTCGTCCGAGATTAGCATGTGCTTTCCGCCTAAACTAGATTTTCGCTGAGAAGAGACATTAAAGCGTAAATTGTCGTCCTAATCTGGGATGACAAATTACGCACAAGCAGTATGCCAAGTTTTCTCAGAACACGACACAAATGTCGACATTATTATAGTTACTCTGGATGCACTAAGCGGAGCGTTCCTCTTAAATCACTGATACAATTAATGGCAGCTCTATGCTGAAAACCTCATCAGCTCATTTCCTTTATATATTGATAGAGGAAATTGTAGACTTTATTGTCTCATTCATCGACTCCACTAATTTTCTAGTCGCGAATTAAGTTGCTTATGATGATTGACAATATTATTCAACGTCTAAAGATTCAAGGCTGGTGCTCTCGGATATAGTTCTATGCATTAAGTTTGTAGTAATGTGAAGTTAAAGAATAAGGCATTCGCGTTGACGATAGAAAGAAACGTTAGCAGGTTCGTATGGAAGGGAAAGACCGCCAATATTATTCATCAATAGAAATGTTGCACGTGTTGAATATTCAGCTCATTTGTTTAAGAGAGAATTGTTAAAATGCTAAAATACAACTTTTTAATATCTGTTTTGTACAATTGTTAAGTGTATAATGTTGTATGTTCCGATTCTACAAATTCACAGTACGCGTGTGTAGAATTGCACTTTGTTTTTGAAGTAAATTAACCGTTTGCTAAACTTCAACAGGTTTAAATGTTTAAATACACACATGTTACTTCATAAACTACAGATCTGAAAATAAAGAAATCGCATATATAAAGTCTACATCTTAATATACCTAATATTGTTAATCAAAATAATGAATAAAAGATAATAGATCTTTCTGAAAGTAAGTAGATGAAAAACTAAATTAGCATCTTGAACATTTTTAAAGTTGTACGATCCGTATTATTAATCTGCTACAAGTCAGCATCTAACAAGTTCACACTAAACAATTGTACAGAACACAAGTCGACGAATCACAATTCAACATTTTTACAACGCATTGTCATACTACGATGCAACCGGTGTTAGGGTACAAATTATCGTTAGTAGTACCCTCCCTCCTATTACTGTGGACGATTCTAGATAAAGATTTATTAAGATATATCATTATCATCATTGTTAGATATTCATGGATGCAGATGGGTGTTGGCGCATTGGATTACTCAATAATTGGTTCTCAACCACCTTGGTGCTGTAAACAATTTACTCTGTAACACAATGTAAATAAACAATGCACCTGCAATTTACATATTTCTTTCATTACCGTTTTAGGTTTAAACATCTGATTTGACATGGAATTCTGCCCCCATTATCTATTGAACACATACCAGATTCAGCTTGGTTACGTTTAACTTATTTGTGGTGGATTTACATTCCCATTTAATGGGATATTCATGCCCAATATATTTACAGCATCTATCCTAGTTCAAATGTGTTCTCTCAATTAAGACGTACACTATAGACTGGGCTTTCCTCTTGTCTGAGAGTACAAGGAACCACAGGACAGAGATGTTGTGTTGAACATTACTTCAAAGAGGAATCCTGTATTGATCCCCTTTTCAATGTTTATTTTAAGAAATAGACTGTTTGGCATCTGTGTGACATTTTGTTATAATTATAATGATAATTTATGGTTAGATTATAGTAATTCAGGGCTCCCGCTGCCATTCGCAATTGTCGCCAAATGCGAAAGTTTTAGAAGAGTGGCGAAAAAATTTGTCAATTTGCGAAAACTAGTGGCGAAAACACATTTTCTTCTATTTTTCGCAAATCAAACGTATTAAGCGACTCGACCGGAAACAAGTGCCCGCGTGTGCGCATCTCAAACATGTAAATATTACAAAAATCTAGCGAGTCTACCCATAGCTCCTCCCCTTGGTGGAGTCTACCTGGCAGAAATGAGTGTTCTCCAATCATAACGCAGCATTCGCCACGCATGAAAATCGTGCATGTTTTGCCCACGTGCTTAA
>VMBQ01016597.1:0-11508 GCA_007657795.1 Dreissena rostriformis | reverse complement strand
TTCCCAAAGCGAGGCTCATATATTGTTTTAATAGCACTTAAGAAATAAGGAATTTTTATTTTTGACATGACCCTTTTTGACAATTAAAATAGAGCACATATATTTCCAAAGTGTCCAACATTATGATGCGTTGAAGCAACATTATCCACTCAGTAATCGGTCTTTTAGTTGAAGTCCGCAAGAATGAACCGCTTAGATCGGGCAATTAAACTAACCGAGGAAAGGTGGGAAGTATCGATGTAGTAGGTTTACTTATCGCCAGCATAAAACTCTAATACTTTTTATTTCTGTTGCATAAGGCAAAAAACAACACTATTTTTATTTACACGATATGAATTTTTTTTTTGTAACGTGAAAGTTCTTGTCGGAGGGGATTTTTGTAATCACAGTTAAACTTCAGTACGTTTGCATACATTCAATTACTTGTATGACTTAAATTGAGTATCGCGTTGAATGGAATAAATTTATTTTTTTCGTACATGTGGTCTACATGTTTTGGTAAAGATTTCACTAAAATACATACGTATTGGCATAATCTCATAATTGCCTTTCCAATGATATACTAGAATTGGTTTTTACAATGATATGTTTGGCTTGACAATAATACATTTATCTTTAATGTAATATATTTACCATTCCAATGATGTTTGTATTTACAATGATATAGTCGCCTTTTCAATGATCTATTTGAGGTTACAATGACAACTTGGTACACACGATGACATATTTTACACTACAGTGATGCACCGCTTTCACGGCGATACATGCGCCATAACATTAAATTATGTGATTTTACTATGATCGGTATATCTTTATAATTATGTATTTGCCTTTATAATAATAAAAATGTTATTTTTTAATGGTACATTTACATGCAAAGCATGAATTAATATATTTGTCTTTAAAATGATCATCTATACAATATGACCAAGATTATTCTAATAAGATTTGTGTAACATCTGCCTTTATTGTGCCTCGTGTGTGTCTAGTTCGTACTAGTTCGTTCATAGTCTTGTTGTTTGTGTTTTCCGTAGAAAATCGATAATTGTGTGTGCAAATGTATCGATTTCAAGATAAGTTTCAATTCGATCTTGTCTAGTCCATATGGCAAGACCAATTTAACGACCTGAACAGATAAAGAGAACAAGATGGAAAAGCAACGTTCGCTGCCTTATGGTATCCCAAGCAAGAAACATGTGTATGGAAATTAGCATATAGTATTAACCAGTAACTTCTTATCCAATAGACATCATTAATCAGGTCAGATTCTGCAATATTTTATTTAAGAATGAAAACGAATTCAGTGAACAGTAATTCCTTGTATATGAATGCCTGTACAACATTTCTACTTTGCTATATAAACATAACAAAAATTTGAATACCTTCAATGAGCAAATCAACTGATAAGTAATGATTTAAACATCGCATATATGCTCTTCGTAGCCACATCGCCATTGGGTATACATAATGAAGAAGGTATTGTGCATAATCGAGATATGTGCATAAGTTCATCAAGCCAATAATGTACATATGGTTAAATAAGTAGCGGTAATAAATATAACATGGTTATTTGTTCCATAAGTGACACAATATATATAACACATACAATTCAATAAATATTTGTGTGCCGTATAACGCTGGCTTCAGATAATTGTTTGAGCATCCATATGACATGGTCGTTACCTTGACCCAGTGTGCTATATACATGCATTTAGGTATAAAGTCATATATAATTGTCCTGGAATAGTTCTAGTATATCCTTCATAATTTGTTTTATGGTAACGCAAGTTTTGAGATCAGTTTAATTCTATCCAAGTCATATACTAGCCGCAGCGGAGTCAGGCATATTACTGGATTGCCGTGGCGGTCATCACATCCTGCCTCCATAACAACATGATGGAGGCTGAGTCAGTCACATAACTGGAGTTCCGTGCTAGCCATCACATTCTTCCCCCATAACAACGTGTTGGAGGCTTAATGAATCACATGACTGGATTACCGTGGCGGTCACAGCCTCCCCCATTACAACATTTTGTGTAGATACGACGGAATCGCATTTCTATCGGGTTCAGCCAGGTTCTGTCACTCGTTCTCTGCAATAATGAAACCCATGATCAGCGACTGTCATTGAAAAAGCAAATGTTGTTCTTTATTGTAGGAGTAACAATTCAGTAAGTAATATGGAGTGAGGCAATTAAGTAGTTTTTTTCTATAATTGTGCGAAAAGAAATTAAAAACAAATTGATCTTTCATCATGAACAATTAAGAACATGATAGTGTTGAAACAATATTCACCAAAGGTATATCAACTATTGTACCAGCAAATATAAATATGCAAAGGTACCTGTATTGTCATTGTCATTATCATCGCCATCTCCGCATTCATCATAGTCATCAGAAGGACCACAGATGACTTCTAGGATGCGGTAACGCCGAAGATGTTCAACCACATCGGCTCTCGTCGCCATTCTTCCGTATGCTAATTTTGACGGAGATTCTCCCGCGAAGGTTCGAACATCCGCTCGTAATCCGTACTTTAGCAAACACGTAATCATGTTCTTATCACCGGCCTCTACAGCGAAGTGTAGAGCGGTGCGTCCACTCTTTCTGTCAGGAGCGTTAATGTCTGCCCCATGGTCTAACAGCATCTGCACTAGGTCAATGTTACCGCTTAGAACAGCAATGTGAAGACACGTTTGGCCTTTGTTGTCGTAAAGGCTTTCAGACCGCGTGAGTCCATTGTGCTCGGTTTCGAGCAACTCCTTAAGGCTTTTTGCATCCCCATTTTCACAGGCAATGTGTGCTGGCGTGCGTAGTTGATTGTCTTGAAGTGTTGTCTGCGCTCCCAAACCTAATAAAAAGCGCACAGTATCGGCCCGCTTTGTAATCACGGCGAGATGTAGGGGCGACTGCCTGTACTGGAAGTTTTGATGATTCAAGACATCATGATTTGGGAATCTGTTCAGAATAGTATTTATTATGTATGAGATTTGTTCTATTGTATATAAACATATGATTGCTAAATGTAGGGGCGTATCCCCGTCCGCATCTATACATGGATTAATGGATTCGTCAATGTCATATTGTTCTACGTTACCACTGTGGTAATCACCGAGTTCCACGGTGTTCTGTTCCCTTGCTCGGTCATATAAGAAGATATCACTTAATCTCTGTGTTACATCTTCCGTGTCTGGGATGTAATCTTTCTGTTCCTGTGGCTCTTTTTCTGTGCTTAGTTTAATTTCAGCAGATAACAGTTCGTTCAAATGTCCCTCGATTTCATCCCCAGTGCCAATACTGACCTTTGACAACAATTGTGGTTTAGGAATGGATCTCGACACATGTACACTGGTAGGGCAGTCGTCTGTTTCCACTAGCGAGTCTAAATCCGAAGATATGTTATCCATGTCTAATGTTGGACGGTGCGCCGTAGTGTATTTAATACAGACAAATGCAATTGTGGTATTACCATAAATTCTGTACAGATGTTAGTTAAAATTCAAATGTTTTTTTCTTTATATACTGTCTTCATGTAAAATAACCGTGTTTATAACTGGAATTTCTACTGGGATTTCCAACTTTCGATTACCAACTTTCGAAAATTACCTTCTGACAACCAAATTGTGGGATGTTTACTCTCTGTTGTGACAACGAATAACACTACTATAAACTGTATCATTCAATCATACAAAGTTGTAAAGTACAGAAATGAAATTTCCACCGTTATTTTGAAGAGTCGGTGTCTTAACAACTAGTCCAAGTTCACACATTTTTTATTATTTGAATATCCGGTCCGTGTTTTCGCATAATTCACATTCATAATGTTAAACTCTAATAATTGTAAACTTACGTATACTGCTCTTTTGAGTATTGAGCTCGGTTCATATTTTTACTTCCTTTTAAAGTTTGGACACGTGCCCTTTGCGTACCTCATATCAGCAAATCATTTATCTATTTATAGAAAATTGAGATATTTAAAATAAAAAGGAAAGTACCGACATATGTAATTACATATTGTATTTTCCTATAAAGCACACTATCTATACACTTTAATTGATATACATTTACTTGATTTATCTTCCTTATACTATTAATCTAGGGTTAAATACTTTACCAATTCTGACTCATTTTAATATGCAAGGTTTAAAGGCACTATATTACAATTTATTTATGAAATGACGTTTAAAGTGTTGTACTTCATTAATTTATGTCATATCCCCCGATAAGCATTATCAACAAATCAAATTATATCTTAAACCTCAAATATGTCCGGATCGAACCCTTGACATATATATCGAAGTTTAGAGGCGCTAACCATGCTCACTCATTTAAAAACGTATTTTCGGATTACAACAATTGCTATTGTATTTCTTCATCATGAGTGCTATTTTGCTCCTTTGTAAAAAGTAAGTATAATTGTGTTGTTGTTGATTTTCTTACAAGTGACAAAATTGCTTTGCCAATTTGTGAATATACCCTATTAAACGCATATCAAATATCTGGTGTACGTGAACATTGATAGTTATTGATAAAGGTAGAGTTTAGACTCATTATTGCAAACCCGGAAAACCCTTGGAGATTAACAGTTAAATATACACGTATTATCTTCCTTCACTTATGTACATGTTTGCAAATTGACAGTTCAAAACATCGACATGGACTTCAATGAAAATGATTACATAATATCCAAACGAGCGAAATTGCATGAATTACTTTTATATTAATAAATCGTGTATAGATACTATTAATCATCGATCGAAAACTATATAAATAAAAAAATATTTTGTTACACGTTTGATTGATAATTTGGAAATTATGTTTATGACTTTTATAGCGTTTAATATACGCTATTAATTCTAATGCTTAAATGGTCCAGTATAAGCGCGTTAGATTTTGCCCCCAAAAGGTTGCGGGTTCGAATTCCGACGAAGGAAAAAACTGTATTACACTTTTTTCTGTAGAGTATAGTTATAACAGATTATTAAAAATATTTTAGTTCTAAAAGTTACATTAAAAGCTATTTTCCAATAACTAAAAACTCTGTGAACATGTCTCTTTAACTCAAGGCGCGTGATTAAGTGCGAAAAAGGTCAATAACAAGCTCAATGATAAACTATGTTGAACGATATATTCGTCTCAACTGAACGAGTGTTAATAGTATTTAAACTTCCTACATTTAGTATTAACCAAAACATGTTATCTTTAATGTATGTATGTTTACAATAAACACCTTTTTAACGATCGAAGATTGCGATTGTTAAGGGCTATAACATTCCACAATTAGTGCAGTATTCTCACGTGTTTATGCTTAGTAAAAATGCGATAAATTGGAAACAATATTGAGGATTTAATCAAAATCAATTTAATCTAAAATCGTTTAGTAACATGAGGTACAATGTTCATGTATCGTTATTATAAAACTTCTGAGAAAACATTGTAATGAGATAACACCGTAACACTTCTTTGTGGGTCTTAAATTTGAGTCTGCTCATTGTGTGTGTGTTTGCCATCTTATAAACATTTCAAACACTCTTCGTTTGGGGCTTTGACAAATAAGTTGTTTCGGTTTCATATTTTGTTAACAAATTTTGTTTGGGTTTATAACTAACCCACAAGTGTGTTTGCTTTGTTTCGCCGATGCCACGTAATAATCACATGTTAGATTTCCAAAACTTGTTCGCTTGGGGTCACAATTGACTCAGTATTGTCTTATTTTTGTATCGCAGGTTTTGCTGGGGTTTATAACTGACTTTATACAGTCTTATTTTGTTTCGCATGTTGCCATAGTGGAAATGGCTACAACACATACTTTTTCCAGAAAGAGTCTGTGTTTGGGATCATAACCGACTCAGTAATGTTAAGACATATAAGTGACTCAGTTGTGTGTTGGGATAACGATTAAAAAGTAAAATAGAATTAGACAAAACGTAGTTGCGTCCCTTATTAATTAAACTGTTGGGGAAAATGTTCGGTTTTCAGGTCTTAAGTAATTGAAAATGTATTTATCACATTTAACTATTTTTTTAAGGAAAATGGAGTCAACACAGTTTAAGGAAAATACATAATTGAAAAATTGGGACATAAGTAAAAACGTCTGGCAATTCGAAACATGAAAAACAAGCATACGTGTCTAACCAAATACAGGAAATGACTCTTTTTTGTAATGTTTGGATCAATAACTGAGAAAAGTGCGGCTTTTTATATAACGTGTATTTTTGTGTTGCAGTTTAATCATTTCATCAGATCATATTGTCAATACCAAAAAACATGTACATGGCAGTACATATTTTGCATGTTTACGTTATATGATACAACTTAAATTTACAAGTATGATTTTTCCATGAACTAAATTGCCCTAAATCCCTTTTTGCGTATCACGAGAAAGTGTCAATGGTAAATATAACATTGAGAATATTAAACAAAACTGCTTTGATGATTACTTATTTTATCAAAGTTAACGTTACGTCTATGTAAAACGTACGAGTTGCCTCCTTTATACCGAAGGGACGTAATTATAANGAGAAAGTGTCAATGGTAAATATTACATTGAGAATATTAAACAAAACTGCTATGATGATTACTTATTTTATCAAAGTTAACGTTACGTCTATGTAAAACGTACGAGTTGCCTCCTTTATACCAAAGGGACGTAATTATAAAGATCATTATTAAAGAAAATAATAAGTATGAAATGCAACGTGTGTCTAGCACTTTTCTCGAGTATAGAATAATTATATTGTCTCTATAGGTGTGTGCTATAGTTAAATAATTTTATATTCAAAATGGGTTATAAAAGGTGTTTAGCCGCTTACTACATTAGCTTTGCGCAGTGGCGGTACCATAGCCAATGAGGTTTATCCGAGGCGTGGTTATTGCTAGTTGAAAACTATACCCAATAACCCGCGCCGACGCCCTGAAATATGGGCGGCGAGCGCAATTTATGAACGTCCTCACGGGGACTGATACAGTTAATTGGTAAGAGATTGATAGCGGATTATCCTATTTAAACGCGCTTTTGTATATGTGACATTTTGATCGTATAACCTCGATAAGGCGTTCTCTATTGAATTTATGAGAACATTAATAAGTCGAAAAAAAATATGAAAAAAATAAATAAATATGGGCGTCGAGCGAAATTTATGCACGTCCTTACGGGGACTGATAAAGTAAGAATATTATCTTTTTACATAATGGCGAACTGAAAATGACAAAAATTGGCATTAGAGGCAAAAACAAGTGTATATTTTATATTCAAACAAGACTAAGACAAATAATCAAACATCATTTATCGATACTATTAATCATCGATTGAACCATATACAGCTATTAGGCATGTATAACGCTTATGGTCGATAATTTGTGAATACTAGCGTTTAAAAAACGTTGTTAATTATAAAACTTGAAAGGCCAAATGGTTGTTCGTTAAATTTGGCAATAAAAGGTCGCGGGTTAGAATTCCGAAAGGCGCAAACAACTTTATTTATTGCTTTTCTGTATATTATAAGTACTTCAGGTTA
Organism: Dreissena rostriformis; assembly: GCA_007657795.1. NCBI lineage: Eukaryota > Metazoa > Mollusca > Bivalvia > Myida > Dreissenidae > Dreissena > Dreissena rostriformis. Next base: position 3,991 of record VMBQ01016597.1, on the reverse strand, counting down.
TGTCCAATGTAATTGTTGTTATAGTTTTGTTGGAAAAAAAATTCAACGACATTTCCAAATAGTTCGTTGTTTTTTATGTCCCTTAACCTCCAGGCGCATGACCCAGAACACGCTTGTGGTCGAGTGTGGAAGAGGTCATTAACATGCTCAATGAAAATATGTTGAAAGAAATATTCGTCTCAACTGAGCTAGTGTTAAAATTATTTTGACTGCCTACATTCAGCACTAAATAAAAATAGGTAAACTAACATGTATCTCGTAACTCTTTAAGAGTGGTTGTGTACATATATATGATGATTTTGTTCTGATTTACTGTGTTTGTATGTACAAAAGTGAGACGTTAATAAACTATTCTGTCTGTCTGTCTGTCTGTCTGTCTGTCTGTCTGTCTGTCTGTCTGTCTGTCTGTCTGTCTGTCTGTCTGTCTGTCTGTCTGTCTGTCTGTCTGTCTGTCTGTCTGTCTGTCTGTCTGTCTGTCTGTCTGTCTGTCTGTCTGTCTGTCTGTCTGTCTGTCTGTCTGTCTGTCTGTCTGTCTGTCTGTCTGTCTGTCTGTCTGTCTGTCTGTCTGTCTGTCTGTCTGTCTGTCTGTCTGTCTGTCTGTCTGTCTGTCTGTCTGTCTGTCTGTCTGTCTGTCTGTCTGTCTGTCTGTCTGTCTGTCTGTNTTTTCGACCAACGTCCGGTTTCGGATACATTTGGATAGTTTACTTTGTAATTAATTGTTGAAATTTCAATTAGAAAAGATAAAGCTAAGTTTAAGAATTCATTAACATACAGTAGGATATTGGCATGAAAAATAACTTATTTGTTATTAATACAAAGATTATGGAAATACGAATAAGCAATACATTGAGGAATGACTTTCAAATAACATTCATTTTCATTGACTATCTTGGGTTTCTTGAGAATTACTATATTACATTCAAACACGACTTGCCCGTTCTTGTATAATCATTGTGTGTTAATTAATATGTCGACAGTCACCAGCTCATATGAGTCGACCGACCGACCGACCGACCGAAATAAAGACATACGTTGTATTTGATTTTGGGTGTATCGTCCAGTTTTGATTTTCAACGGGTGTGTATATACTCTTAATCTTATGTCTATAAAGTGAAGCTTAAAATTCTTCATATTCCAAAGAGGTTAAAAATAATATAGACATATTTAATACAGAACTTTCATTCATTTTACCATACCGCTCTTGTTTAAAATTGTCAAAAAGTCGACATTTAAATTTGCCTATACAACTATTAAGTTGCACAATGTATGGATTTTAAATTACATATTAACCAAATCGAACATTATTTAATATGTTCTTAATATAGTAGATCCAGTTTGTATTACCTTTATATCAATCGTTCAAAGTATGTTTGTAGGCAATTTGCATTAATATATTTTCTTTTTTTAGAACTTTAAACCAAAATTGCAGAGTGTTTGCAAAGCTGTTTACATACAATTTATATCTATATAATTCGAACCTGTAGCAATCGTTTTCAAAATGGTAAATGCCTGCGTCCAATATCATCTGACGTTGTGAAACCACATACGTCTGAAGCATAATTTACTATGGAACCCGAAAAATAGTCCGACAACATATTGTTGGTGTTTTGTCAATGTCATTGTATGTATACAATAATGTATTCATTGTTTTAAGGGCGTATTCCACCAAATGATCATGATTTAGTTGAAAACTTCCAGTATAATTAACACTGTGCCTAAATAGTTTACATTATAAACCACTTCAATAGCATTGCCACTCAATGCCCATGTGTGGTTTTCTTTTTATCATCCATACACATATTTATGTTCTAAGAATTGCATTATAAATATATGTTATCTAAACCCGTTTTGAACCTCAGCAGGTGACTTGCCTAAAATAACCATGTCCTCAGCAGATAATAGTAAAATAAACACAATATCATCTATAGTCAAACCAGATTTAATGTTATCTTGCAGGTAAAGTTCAAGGTCGTCTACAAATAAAGAAAACCGAATCGGCGACATTTCCCCACCCCAATTTGCCTGATGAACATGACTAAACATTTGTATGCATATTCTTTACTATTCTAAGCAATTTTCCGTGTATTCTAGACTTAAACATATCAACAATAATCCATTTCGTTATATACTATCAAAATCGTTCAACATATCGACGTTATAAAATACATACGTTTATTTTTTATTTAAATAATTTGGTACAATCGACATCAATATTCTTTGAATATTCTTTCCTAAATCCGAACTGCGCATTCGAAATAATAATGTTTTCATTGCAAAATGTTTTAATGCCGCTATTTTATATCATTGTTAAATTATTTTGAAAAGCAACTAACTAAAGTAATCTCTCTATAGTTATTTTATTAACATCACCCTTTTTATACAAAGGGATTATAATCCATATAGTTCATTTATCGGGAAAGAAGCCCGACACAAAGATACCGTTACAAGTCTAACACAAGGACAGATAAAAAAGCACTGCATTCAATAACATATTTGTTAAAAATACAATTACTACCAGATTATTTATGTGTTTTTTTAATATTGTATTGCATAGCAAACCTCTTCAAACGATATAGGAAGGATAAGTTTTTAAAATTCAGCATTTTCTAAGTTAAAATCATTATTAAAACTAGAATCTTCTATTTAAGGTTTTCAAACAAAATGTAAATTGTTCTGAAGATATTTTATTTCTAATGATAGTATGTTTATATTTGAAAAATCGCAAAAAATCCATTGGCTTGTGTTTTTTTAAACTTCAAATGTCGGCATTCCTCTTGCGAATTAAGTTATTTTAATGTCTATCAATTGTACATGACCTTTTTTTGTTTTTATCTTTTTTTACTCACATGTTATTATGTGTAATTATGTATGCCTGGTAGATCTCAGTTACAGCTGTAAGGATGATAATTATAATCATTAAGTTTAATTAGACGTTCACGCCTTTCAAAACGACTTTATTAAACGCGTTGTTATTTAATATCACATGTCATTGTACTCGTTCAGGAACTTCGTTAGAATGCTCGTAAAAGAAGGCTCGCTTTTTAACAAAATACATGTGGTCGTTTGATATATATGTTGTATCTCAGTTTAAATACATTTACAATGGTATAAAGCGTGACATTGGTAGTCAAAATAAAATAAATCATCCGATTGTGGGTAGATCACTTGAAAATACTTGTAGAGAAGTTTTATTGTTCGTGAGGGATGTTTCATTGTGGGAGTAATCGGTTAATAATTAATGTTGACAACACTAAATGTGCATGCAATTAGCAGGCTTTATTAAGGAAAACATTTTAAATAAGCAGAATAATAATTATATTGTTGTTTCGGACAACATGGTGGTGGTGGGAGAATACATATCTTCACTAGGATCTAATATAGACAACATGTACTGCGCTAATTAAACGTGTGCACCGTTGCTTGATATTCTACAGTTTGTGTTTTTTGTTTATATGTGAGGTTTAATACCTTTGTTAATGCAATGGATGGAACAACGTTTGCCCTCCGTTTGCAAGTATGATTTTTGAAATTAAAAACACAAAAAAACGTAAAGCTCTCATGGTGTTTTTTTTCTAAGAAAGAACAAACGTTTTAGCGAGCCGGTAAAAAGCCATTTAAATACAAACTTAAGTTAAAGTCCAGTTAATTTCGTCTTGAACTTCTTNCAAGCATATAGTCCCGCAAATTTCTGTTTGTAATATAAATTAAGAAAAAAAATCCTATCCATAAACAGTGTACTTAAATTTAATAAATAAAGAACAGATACATATCCTATATGCTTATAATTCAAATAAATCACCATACTTATGAAGTTACTCGTTCAAGTTGATTGTGGTAAATCATTACACGTATAGTTATCCAATGTATAAAGAAACAATTTAAACATAATGAAGTTACTCGTTCAAGTTGATTGTGGTAAATCATTTATCTCAAACATTAAATTACCAAGTTGATGATAAGGTATACTGAATTCAATTTCGCTAATGGACGC
>VMBQ01016596.1:0-10887 GCA_007657795.1 Dreissena rostriformis | reverse complement strand
GATACCAGATCTCCAAATTGTAAAAGGACACCAGATTATATATTGAAAAAAATAAGTCGCTTCACATGGACATTATAACATGGTAATGGTAATGTTTAATTTGGAAATTAGTAGTAAAGATAGAAGCTTCTTAATAATTATATAAAGTGGATGTTGTTGTTTTTTTAAATCAGCAATTAGTGATGTTATGGGCATAGTGCCGATTGCCGAAGCCAATCTGAATCACGTGACGTTGTACATGATAGCATGTAATTTGCTCGTATTGTTGCAGAACAAACTATTTAAACGAAGTATATGTGTATTTCCATTTCAAATTTTAACGTGACTAGTTAGTGTATTTATTATGAATTACACAAAACAAAGTTATTTATCCGACTTACTCAAGAATGCATGATAACTGAGGTTTTTGGCATACTTGGTGTAAGAGCAGAGAGCTACAACTCACTAGTAAAATCATAGTAAGACTGTTAAATGCAAACGATATGCAAAGCAATGTAAACTATTAATCATTCAAGTATTTCAATGTTATATAAATACTTCAAAACAGCATTCACTTATATTGTGACAATGACAAATTACTCTTAATTAAATTCTCTAAACTCAACTGAAACCGGAGGGATATGATGGCCTTTGAAGTTTGATTAAGATTGCGTCATGCATGTGGCATCTAGAGTAGAAACACATGTTTTACCTTGTGCGCTAGATTTTTAACACGTGACCAAGATTCAAAATCAGCCTAGATAATGCCAAGATAAACATTCTTATCAAGTTTCAACACAATTGAGTCATAACTGTGACATCTACAGCGGTAACAAGTATTTTGCTAATATATGACATGGTGACCTATTATTGGACGCACGTGACCCAGATTTGAACTTAACCAAGATACAGTCCTGATAAAAATTAACTTTTCATTAAGATTAAGTCTTGCATATGGCCTCTAGAGAAATAAAGTGGTTCGATTGGCCAAGTGTTAAAACCTAGATACAAAGTCAGCCTAGAAAAAGGTCAAGATAAGCATATTGAACAAGTTTCGTCAATACTGAGGCCAAACGTGTGGCCTTACGAAAGCAAACAAGGTGTTTTAGAACTTGACCAAGATAAAGTCCTGATAAACATAAACGTTTCATCAAGATTAAGTCTTAAATATGGGTTCTAGAGAAGTAAAGTGGTTCGATTGGCCAAGTGTTTAAACCTAGATACCAAGTCAGACTATAAAAGGTCAAGATTAACATATTGGATAAGTTTCCTCAATACTGAGACCAAAAGTGTGGCCTTAAGAGAGCAAACATTGTGTTTTATAACATTTGAAATGGTGACCTACATGTTAACACATATGACCCAGGTTCAAAATCATCCTATAATATGTTAAGATAAACATTCTGACCAAGTTTCAACATTGTTGTGTCATAAATGTGGCCTCTAGAGTAATACGATTTGACCTAGTGACATAGTTGTTATGCACGTTACCCAGATTACTTATCCAGATTTACATACCCTAGATATGTAATATTTAATGTTATGACCAGGTTTCATCACAATTGAATTTGTAGTGTGGCCTCTAACGTGGTACCAAGTTCTTTTAAAATTTGACCTTATGACGCACGTGACCAAGGTTTGAAATCGGCTTTTGTACTCTCTAGATAAACATTCTGAAACAGTGTTTTCAAGATTGAGTCATAAATGTGGCTATTTCGTTGAAATTACGTTTTAAAATTTATATTTAAAGTATTGAACGCCAAGTTAGAATAAAATGTAATTAAGAAAAACAAACTACAACTTCAAAAATATATATCATGAAGTTAGTCTCGCGACAGTCAAACAATAAATACAGCCTGGTAAATGATTTGCAAACTCTTGCACATCTTTTTAAGTCCTGACCCAATACAAATCTTTTTTTGGGCATATATTTCGCTCTGACTTAACAATACGTGTATAACATCACATAACATGGCTGGATGCATACAGTACCAGGGACTTAATCTCGCAACAAAAAACAAGTGAATACAGTTAAGGGACATAACCACTGGTTTATAATTCTTTTATTTTATATTAAATCTCTATGTGTCCTTCTTACACACTAACATAATCTTCAAAATATATCTAGACATTTAACAATTAGCATCGAACGTGTAATGAATTATCGCAGTAGAGCAACTTTTTTGGATATAACAAAAAAAAATTGAACAGAAGGTACAAACTTAGTTTAAGAACATTTTTTTTCCATACGCCATGGATTCCCCGACATTCACATTACGTCTAACAAACGTGTTTAATGCCAGACACAGGCTGTAACTGACCTATTTAACTTTTGACCTCTTATAGAGAATTTGATATTTGAGGTTAAGAGACATGTGATGCAGGTCAAGCTCAGTCTTCTCACGGTATATGGTACGTTGTATTAAAATCAAATGATAAATGACAACGATTAAGCCCGGAAAACGTGTTTATCGTCAAATTTTACCTTTGGCCGATAAGAGTGGCATTGATACATGAGGTATAAAGATAGGATTTTCACACAAAATGAATCTACTCACTGNCGGAGCTCCCATGGGGGATTGAACCCACGACCTTCGGAGTGGTAGTCAGACACTCTAACCACGTCGCTGAAAAGCTAGCTCAACAGCAAGGCTGTTGGAAGTGACCTTAAATCACTACACTCCTCCCCTCTTAATGTTTCAAGGCCCAGACATGCCTGCTACAGCATGTCCTATTGACACTTTGCTAAAGTGTCGACCGCTTCACAAGCGGCTCCTTGAAACCATTAGACAGCTCACACCCATGTTCTGAATCACAGTTCGTGTTTGCCTCGTCGCCATTATTGTAAAAATAAGGAGTTCCCATGGGGGATTGAACCCACGACCTCCGGAGTGGTAGTCAGACACTCTAACCACGTCGCTGAAAAGCTAGCTCAACAGCAAGGCTGTTGGAAGTGACCTAAAATCACTACAGATCATAAAAACAACGCACTAAAATCTGTCTAGTTTCTTTTTGTTAAAAAATACGTTTTAGTATTCAAGAGAGCCAGCTTCACAATTAATTTACCAGTCACATCACGCCACACTTGTACCATGGTTTTTAATGTCAAGTAAGTTAAGGTCTAAAGAGTGCATCGCATACATATCCATAATTGCATGTTCACCGCATCGGCACATAATGTATGTAGGTTGTAATATCCCACTTTATGCAATTCTTTATTGGTTCCCATTAACATTTATTGTCAGTTTGCATCCCTAAATTACATAATTTACGAATCTTTATTTGCAGGCCATAAAATCTAGATAAAAAATGGTCATTGTCAGTTACGCCAAAACAATATATAGTATTCTTATGTTACACTTGCATGTTGTTATAATGGCCTCCAACTGATACCACATACAAGTATTAAATCGCTTTGTTTTGTAACAAGTAAATTTAATAGATCTAGCTATGTTTGCCGATATACATGTACATGTAAGATAAATTAAAACTTACTTCAAAACGACTTGAACAGCCAATTAAACATTAAGTATGAACCATTCACATGATATGAAAAATAATAAAGCGCATTTTAAAAAGCAATGTCATCATTAAACCAAATACCATACAAATCGGTCACATACTCGCGATTAATTGAATACAGTCATAAAGATAAAAATATCATCCAAAAATATTGGGCGTTACGCAAATTTTACAATAAGAAAAACATGTTACAACATTTAGACCGATTAAGTTGTGATGAAGTATCAGACAGGAATTATGCGTCTGATTTTTTCACCAATTTTGCAATATTAAATATCGCAAATTGACCGGTCCACCTATGTATTCGATTAAGATCAGTCACTTGTTTATCAGAATAATTATAACAAAATATAAAACCTTGGAGAGGTTTGGAGTGGATAAAGTTAATACTTCTTTCTATCATATAAGTTCACATAAGTATGCTGTTCATGTTGTTACCACTTCAGATCAACCGTTTTCTGCCTCAAGTTTTGCTCAAAAAGTGCCTTCAAATAGGATGCGCACTTTAGTAAGATTGAAGTCTTCAATGCGTTGTGCGTATAAAATAAGGCGTACAATTCCGTTTGGGAACAACGAAGGATGGTAAGATTGCAATCGATAAAAGTGTTTTTACAAGCTAAATGAGCCTCGCTCTGTGATAAGGGGGTTAAATGCATGTGCGTACAGGCTGATCAGGGAGGACACTTTCCTCTTTTATGATATTTTTTGTTTAAAGAAAGTCTCTTCTTAGCAAAAATACATTTTCATCGGAAATTGTTGTCCGTGATTAGCCTGTGCTGAATGCACAGGCTAATCTGGGGCGACACTAAACGCACATGCATTATACCCCCTTTTCACAGAGCGAGGCTCAAAAACATTTTCCGTGTTTTATGATTCTTAAACTTCATTCGCTGATCTTTCTTTTAGATAAAGAATAAACTACGCCTGCAAAACCTACTCAACGATTAACAACTTAAATTTAAAGTTAAATGTCGCACTATCGCGTACTTGTTTGTTAATATGTTGCTTGCTTATTTAACAAATTGGAAAATCGCCCTAGTTTCATATCCACGCATAATAAGTCCACATCGTTGTTGATTGATGGTTTAATATTATGTATGAAACATACAAAAATTAAAAAAAACAAAAAAAAAAACGTATTTATATTTTAATTTTTCTTATTATCTGAAAACAAATCACAACAACACAAATGTCAACTATGGCTATTTATTGTGTTAACGGAGTTACTCTTGAGCATACATTGTAGGTATAATAGCCTGCTAACATATTGAATATGTAGTAATATTCAATATTGGAATGAAACAAAGTGAACCAAATCCTGAATTATAAATATGCATTATACACATATGAGGCAATAGCACATCGTACATGCAGAATATTTAGTTACTGGAGAGTTCAACCATCGTCGTTTCAGTAATTCCAAAACTAACAATACAACATTTCAAAAGTGAATGAGTTACCTTTTACATATACTTGCTTAAAAACCTTTCAATGGTACGTGTCCGATTTCGTTTATGAATTTATTTTTCGAACGCAATTAATAGGACGAGCTAAAACATAATGAAGCATATTATATTGTATCGAACAGCGATGACATTGTTGTATTAACGTAAAAGTAAGCACATTACATAGAAGTTCACAACGTGCTCAATCTGCAAATCCTTAAACTCCTAATGTTTAGTAACCATTGTCACATGTACCATGGACATTTACAAGACATTAAAACAGCGTCATGTTAATGTGTGACACATTTCAAAGAAGCTGCTCAAGTAACGATGAAGCCTTTCATATGGTGTACTCTTATCACTCAGAAGGTCTCGGGTTCAATCCCAGCTTTGAGAACGTTCTCAAGAGCTAATCCAAAACACACATTACTGCTTCAACCACGTAAACAGATGCGATAGTGTCTTAAAAAGGCCCATCACATCTATACGTTAGAGATAAAATAAACAGGTTTAAATATGGGCCTAAATAGAACGGTTTAAACCAAACATAGCTACTTCGAGGACTTAATCACATAGGCAACCGCAGCCCCACAATGCTGATGGTAATCAACCCGTTGGGGCAAAAAGAGCTAAGTGAATCGATATTTCGCAAAACTTGGGTTCACGTTTGTAAGAATCGCCGACAAACCAATATACCGTTAATTCAAAACAAGGCACGAACAAGAACTACATGTAATCGCTTTATAGCAGATTTGGGGGACAAACTCTATACATGAAATTTTGTCCAAGGCCCATATGTGCATAACGTTAACACCAATAACCTGGGATGTATTCAATAAAAATTAAATAAGACAATTTTAAATATTAAACATAGCATAGTATCAAACACAACAACGTTTCTAAAATACACTTGAAGCTGATTATTGCATACAACAATTATTCAAATGCAAGCGGAAAACGTTTATTAAGATCAATTGTTATCAACTCGTTCAATGCTAAGCTCCTAGTATGTGCTGTTTGCTACAGTTAAAGGGACAGTAACTGAGACTTTAAATGTTAGAAAACATTTTCTAGAACTTTATAATGCAAATAGCTTGTCGGAAGCTCTAATGTTGATGGGTAACTGATGGGTAACTCGCAGGATACCTGAGCATGCCTTCCAAAAATGCATAGTATATATGAGCGTACTAATATTTGCAGCAAAAACACAATATATTATTACAGTGTCGACGTGTGCAACTTATGCCCTTCTAGAAGCACATTTGAGTCGTGTTCTGAGAAAACTGGGCATAATGCATGTGCGTTAAGTGTCGTCCCAGATTAGCCTGTACAGTACGCACAGGCTAATCAGGGACGATACTTTCCGCCTAAATTGGATTTTTGTTAAGAAGAGACTTCATTTAAACGAAAAATGTCATAAAAGCGGAAAGTGTCGTCCCTGATTAGCCTGTGCGAACTGCACAGGCTAATCTGGGATGACACTTTACGCACATACATTATGCCCAGTTTTCTCAGAACACGAAACATTTTTGTTTTCCAGCCCGATACCTGATTGGCTGTCCTTTTAATTGTAGTGACTGCAAAGAACGCATTCCACTTGAAGTGACGAGAATCTGCTCTTACATTAGTATGAATGAAATATGCAGCCATAATGAATCTTGCTACATTGCCTCCAAACCTTTTAGTTACAGATTGCATCTGTGCTTGTGATAATTTTCAACACTCTAAATAGTAAATCATAGAAAACACATTACATTCTTGGTTCTTTTTTCTTCTTGCTGGGAAATAGCTATCCTTTAGTTTTTCAAAGTGCCCTGAAATTTACATCTAAACTTCTTAATGCTACCTTGTTTTGCATGTAAAATAGAAAACTTATACATACTCCATTTTAAAAGACAAATACGTATTATAATATTACATCATTTATAATAATCAGTCAAATAGAAACATTGGAAGTGGACATAATTTGAGACGTGATTCGGAAATTTTAAGCAACGACCGAACATAAAAAAAACTATTTTATAAGTGGCTATATTGATTTATGCGGAAGAAAGTACACAGTGATTTCTCTCAGAAGTAGTATTAGGCCGTGAGCCAATAACATTTTTGCTCCCCCCCCCCTGGGTTAATTTTGTAGACCCCATGTTTTTAATCCTCTATATCCCCTGAGTCTAATGACACCTTGTTTGCAAATGGCTAGCGGGGCGTTACTGAGAAATTCAACTTTAAAATATATGGGTGTTAAAACGTCTTTAATAACATTTTGTAAGATAACCTTACATACACAATGAACACTTTTAACGCAAAAATTATTATGTTTCTTCGTTATGTTGGATTGATTTAATCTATCGTTTCTAATAAATGCTAAATTGTTTGCGGAACAAAAATATATGACTTCATTTCTCTTGGACTTTATCTTAAACTTTCTAAACAAACTTATGATTTGCCATTTTTCCAGTTTTATAGCTACAACACAGGAATAATATCACTGATCAGCAAACACTTCATTTAGCAAATTTGCATTTTCAATATTATCATCATTATCATTCTCATCCTGGTCGGTTTTACCATCTTGCGACGTGGTGCAAAGTATTCAACTAAATATGTGGAAAACAGTCCACACATATTCCATCTGCACCAAGTTTCCAGCAACTATTTTAAACATCATGCATGCAAGGATACCTTTCATAGGCGCGTAACCAAACATGTATTTGGTAATAAGCACGTTTGGTGTGCATGTTAAGTATTGATTTACATGAAAGAAGCAAACTCAAGTCAATTGTGGTGCATTAGTTTAGAGTATTACCTTCGATCTCACTTCTCTTACAGAATTCATCACATGCTTATTTGCATCTGAGTACTTGGCTTTTCATACATAAAACATACCTTATTCCCGATTTCTACTAATAAGTCATCACTACACTCCTATCTTTCACCCAACGTTGCAAAGGTATGCATTAAGTCTGTATCTTTCCCGAGAAGCTTTACTGGACATATTTTCTCCCTTCTCACAAATGCCCTTACATAATCACAAGCAGTAAAGCAGTGAATTACAGGTAACACTAAAAAAGTCCTTTCCCTTTGCTTTTACAATCTTTTCTATGTCAATGAGTCTGGTTCTAGTTCCGGTGGCAAAACGAATCGTATGAAACTTCCTCATTTATCAGTCCGTCGTGGCTTGTAATTAGACAGCATGGTTCAAAGTACAAAATCAACTTGGCGGGCTTAAAGTTTTTCTGCATATTTGTCAATACCACAATCACTTTGATGTAATGTTCAGAAAATTTCAAGCACAAAGAATATGCCTTTTTAGCCAGAACTAAATAAAAAGTTACAATTGTGTCTGTTAGTTCTACTTCGTTAATGGCAGAAACCGATGTATCAAGTATATGTTGCACAGTAGAATGGTCAATGAGTGAAACATTCACAGGTGGTATATATCCAGCAATGGTTTGATTATTTTTTGTTGTCCAAACAGTTTTTGATAACCAATTAGAAATTTAGGGGCATAATAATTCTCAAAGAAACTGCCAATTACCATGCAGTTAAAACAAATAAATGTGTTGAAATCCACTGCTTTGGAGTCAAACACAGGTCTTTTTGTCAGAATTACTAAGTTTGTCTAAACTTTTGGCTTGGAATAACAAGGTTTGATATATAGCTCTTTTGGTAAGACTGTTCTATATATTTTGTCTTGAGGACCTAAGATGGTCAATCATTGACTGTGACAAATGAGTCTTAGGTTTCTTGCAACACAATACTATGTGTGAAATGTGTTGTACCAGCACCAGATGGCGTTTCTTAATTCAAATCGAAGTTATCCCAACAAAAGTACAAACCAGTATTGGTTTCAGTTGAAACCGTTTTTGGTAATATTGTTTCTGAATTAATTACCGCGTTACACATGGCTGTTTCAAGCTCTTTTGTCTATGTATATGATTATGCATAACCATAGCGGTTTAAAAGTGTGACCAGTTCTGATAGTATCCATTTGGCTAAGGGTGGCCATGGCATAGGACATGAATTCTGGCAAAATTACATAATATATCTGCGCAGTATCCTTGCAATTTAAAAAAGTCTTCCTTCGTCAGCTGCAGCACGTTCAAAAGCCTTTTTTACCGCCCTCCACCCAACATCAGCACCATACACTAGTTCTGCTGTGTTTGAAGATTCAGGCTTCCATAATCGGATGTTTTTCTAAAAATGTTTGACAATTTATCTTTGAGTTTATACCATTTTGCTCCATAAATTCCAGCTTGACAATCATACGTATATAGATCAAACGAACTTTTCGTATCAGAATTATTTTTGTAATAATCCTCTCTTTATGTACAAAAGGGTGGTGTTGTAACTGAGGTATCATTCCTTTACCATTGTGAACATTTCCACTGTCTGTCCTTAATGATCTGCAACATAATTACGTATGAACGTATTAATGCTTGCTTCTTACCCTTTGTGACTTTCATGGCAAGTCCCAGATCTTGTATAATTTCTCCTGCTGGCACTATGGTTCATTGCTTCACGGGCAATAAGGTCTTGATCCTGCACTTTACAAAGCATCCGTTTATCAGACTTTTCAATGGCAGATAACTTAATTGATTCTTCAGCATATTTTGTAACACATTTACTTAATTTTCGCTTGCAACTCTTCACTTGATAATACTTTTTCACAAAAACAAATGCACTTGACACTGGAAACAGAACGGAGCTACTGGGGGCATCTTAGGACATACGTCTGTACTTTGATGTAGAGGGCTGATATTAATCATTATCAGGTAATGAATGCGCCCGCTTTGGAACATGGCTCACATTGGTCCACAACTGGTGACATCGTCTGTTTGTTCCATGCTTTTAAACATCCAATTTTTGCGACAAAAAACTAATGAAATATTGGTTTTCTACCTTGTGAGGATAATTTATGTCAACCTTGTTTTCGCTACATATTTACGGTTTTGGACACCTTTATCTGTCTATGAATGTATCTCTTCCTCAACTGAACTTTCAAAATGAACAATACATTCTTTCCAACCAGTATCCATAATTTGTCTAGGTTACAAGTTCTTTGATTGTGTTAAGCTAATATGGTAATTAGCTTTTCCATAATAAGTGTAAGAAAAAGGATAATTTAGATGATTTTTACCAATTTATACCACACGAGGGAAGCCCATATTATTTTGTTTCATTATTGTTTTATATATGCTATAATAGAGACAAGGAGTTTAACTTCCTTTGCCGTAAAACTAGACCGTCATTTCTGTAAACCATGTAACTCAAACAATTTTTTAACAAATCAACTACACACCGGTTGTTTTCGAAAGCTAATAACATAATTTATCAGGAAAAATTAACATCAGTACCATTGATCCAGCAGTATTTCGATACCAGCCCTCAAAATTTGACCCATTTCCAAAATCATGTTTGGTCGGACACAAGTGTGTCCACGTATAGATTTTCCATGTCGATCACTTTAAAGAGCTAAAACTCAATAACCAAGTCATTAAACGGTAGAAAAACAGCACCTGCACATAAACCATTTTTCAATCGGTTAAAATACCAATTGTTATCGAAAAAGTATGGTAAACACCATGTTAACGCGTCTTTCGATCCGCGAGTACAAAATCTAAACAAAAATAAATAAATATATTTTGACGTTGGGAAACTCCAGAGATTTTGTAACACAAAATACGATTGGACGGTTTTCAACAATTTTTAACTCACCTTTTTACGGACATCCTCGGGAACTTCAGCCCAACCAATACAAAGACCCGTAGGTAGCAAACGCATGCGAACACATTGCTTTATTGAATGACGTCAGCTGATTCCCATACTTCCTTCAAAAATTAAAGCTCTTGGTTGTTTATTTACAAATCGGAGTGAAAAACACTTGTGATGGTGTGTGAATGACTATAAAATGTATTGTTATCGATTCATTAATGTTTAT
>VMBQ01016593.1:0-10881 GCA_007657795.1 Dreissena rostriformis | reverse complement strand
ATCCCGTATCGGGTCAGTAACTAACCCTGTAACTATTTATATCAAGTAGCTTACACATACTTTGCTTCAATGTTGCGCGCGATCATATATTTCACTCATTCATTTAATCGATATTGGGAACTGTTTAGCGTAGATACGGATTTGTTTTTATACCTATGATGTTGTGCATAGAGTGTCGTAGAGGACTTGGTGCGGACAGGTAAGACAACGTGTGTTGCTAATGGAAATGGGCATATTTAACTTATACATAGACAAGGGCTCTATGAACATTATAAGCATTTTGCAAGTTTTAAATAATACAATGTAAAATACGACTTCAATATACGCTTGTGTTCCAAAGATATTGGATTTCTTTTGTCTATAATGGCTGTTTGATGAAATCACATTTGAACACATGTGAAGGCTCAACTGTCAAATGACGATTCATGGATATCGCTTGCTCATTTTTACTTGACAATTCCCAGCTGTTCATTGCATGACCAATACAAGTATCGTGACATTTTGTATTGAAATGAAAAGGTGAAGCGTCATTGACAAATAAGTGACACAAAGGCTAGATGTCGGTTTGAAATCATAATATTTATTTGTGATGATGCATATATTGTTTCATTTATTGAATGTTGTGCTGCATACATACATTGTTCATGAAGCAAACAACTAAGACGGCATCTTGATTCGTAATTTCTTTATTGAACGAATAACTAATGAGTTATCGTGATGTAAACTGTATATAGTTGTAAAATTAACCATACTCATCGAATATATACAATCTCAAATAAAGTTCCACGTAAATAATTTATTTAAAATCATTTATTTTCAATATTCCTAGTAAATAATCTCGTTTTTAAAAATCGGTATCAATGTGT
Source organism: Dreissena rostriformis (assembly GCA_007657795.1). NCBI lineage: Eukaryota > Metazoa > Mollusca > Bivalvia > Myida > Dreissenidae > Dreissena > Dreissena rostriformis. Next base: position 10,015 of record VMBQ01016593.1, on the reverse strand, counting down.
TCACCCGACTGCAAATTCTTCAAAATCGTATGTCTTGTTAGTGAATTAGTAAATATTTTATGTGCAATTGCAATATTAGATGCAGTTATTTATTCCCTTCATAACTTGCCATGTTAACCAGTTCATAACACTAGTGTCCAACTTCTATCTTCTACCATTATATATAATGTAGGTTATGAGCATGTATAAGCTTTAGTGCTGAATAAATGTTGTTGATGTTGCTGTCTAAAATTAATGTATCTATGTTAATGACACTGATGTAAAAAATAATAATTCGAACGCCTCATATTTGCACTCATATCATATTGAACGAAGATAACTAAATCGATCAATTGTTACTGTTACAAATGTGTGAGATTGTAACTCTTGTAGACTCTCCATACTTTAACGCATACTTTGTGCTATATAGTAGGGTCAATATACACTTTGACCACCAAAAAAAAGCTGCAAAAGGTATTTTAACTGATCCTGGTAGGGAAGAAGGTACTTAATTACATATCAAAAGTTTACCCGAATCGGACTTCCGGAAAGTAGTGTTTTTTTTCAAGATCGCCACCAAGATGGCCGCAAAAACCTATTTATGATCATAACTTTGTAAGTATCCACTGCAATTTGATGATTTTTGTATCTAAACAAAGGTTTTAGTGGTCAACGAACACATTAAGATCATCAGACATAGTGTAAGTATATTAAATAACACAGAAAACCAACATTGCGTCCAACATGTCCTCCCAGATGGCCGGCCAAACCTTCTTTTGATAATAACTATGTAGGTATCCACTCAAATTTGCTGATTTTGGTGTTTATACCTACGTTTAAGGGGTCAAAGAACACATTAAGATCATCAGACAGTGTTAATTTATTAAATTACACAGAAATCCAACATTGCGTCAAAAATGACCGCTTCTTATGATACTAACTATGTAAGTATCCACTCAAATTTGTTGATTTTGGTGTCTATACATAGGTTTCAGAGGACAACGAACACAATAAGATATTTAAAATAATGTTTGTCTATTACGCAACATAAACATTCAACATAGTGTAATTTGACTGAACATTGATCTGGACATTATTGTGTTATAGTCCTTTGGAGTAATGATGGAGCCAGATGAGCAAATCTGTATCCTTGCCAACCAACGTTGTGGTGCTATGACGGGATTGTTCCACTGTTGCTTTAACAATATCAACGACTGCATCCTCTGGCGACAGAACGACATTACATCCCTTTTTAGTAAGGATTGTGCTGATCAGAGCAATCATGCCTGTCTTGTTTTTGTAACGAGACAAAAAGTGCTCCTTTTTGCATGATCATTATGTTTCTTTGTTGAAACTCACAATACGGTTCACGTTTTTTCCTCGTCTCTGGTGTGTGTTGTCTTCGAAAGAACGACCGTCTTCGTAACCATCGCTTGTCCGTTATGCCTTACAATGAAATCTGCATAAGACTATACTATTGCGTGGTATGTGTCGCCCTTTTTTCAATAGCAAACGATGGAGAAAAGAGCCACCATCAAGCACGTAACGATCTGTTTTAGGAATACCGTTCATCAAAGTCTCGCTTGATGCGTCTGCAGCATGATCTTTAATTGCCTGAGCGATTTGAGGCTTGTTTGCTTAACAAGTATGTTCTTGGCTTCAAAGAGGGCAGGAGGATGGGGGCTCAGTTCATATGCCAGAATGTCTTCAAGGGAAAGATATCCCTATGTTGACACTACCAGGAAACGTATGACCAGAAGGGCAGGATCAATAGGGCGGTCAGAAGCAATCTTAACAGCTGAATTATATCCAAGATTTTGGGCTTTGTCTTTTCTCTTGAATTTATAAGCAAAGGCCGACTTTACTTTGATATATCTTATGATCTTGTTTCCATCCGTCTTAAAAGCATTAACATTTACTACTGACCCAGCCACTATCCCATTGACAATGTTTCTAACAGTAGGATCTTCTGTATAGGGTGAGCAAGCTGTACTATTTGACTGTATTTCCTCGAGATCAGAAGCATCTCTTTAGATGCGCGCCTCAGTTGAGTCATGTAATGTGGACTTGTAGTAAAGGTCAGGTCTGTACAATCCTGCACTGTTGAACTCGGATTTACAGGTGCAGATAGGTTCCAACGGTTTTGCATTTCCTCGGTCATCCCACTGCCGCGAGTCAGACCACCTGTGCTCTTTAGAGACCTAATCAATGTTTGCTCAATGACAAGATCGCTGCTTAGCCGAGCCCAGCACTGATTGCTCCTATGAACAACATGCAAACCATCAACAAAATTTCGATAAACGTCTTGGTGCGTTTCCTCTAGGTTGCTCATTTGCTGCAGATAATAAAAGGCAGATCGCAGGTATTTGAAGTGCCCAGCTGCAGCAAAGACGGATAGACAATCGGACACTGCCTGCAAATGCATCAGCCAACACCTAGTACGATCGGCCTTGATCAACATCCTTGCCAGGCTAACCATACGCTAATCATTCAGCCATACTTGGAGTATCTTTGAGGTATTGGCAAGTTCATTTTTCTTCTTCTCTGTAGACGTCTCGAGTTTGATCAAAATCTCAGAACATGAAGCATCTGCCAGCGTCGTCTCGCCCCTAAGACGGAAAGAATACACTTCCTCGGCTTGACCAAGCAGTATCTTAATCTCGGGATCTTCCTGCCTATAAACTGGCTGTGTAGGCCCGTGCCATCAGGTTAATGGCCCCACAAAGCCCTCTGGATAGCTTTCCCTGTCATAATGTGCACAATTGCATTTGCCCCATATACAGTATCAAGTATATATTTTTGAGAACGATGCCTTCCATGAGAGATCTCATGACCCCCAGCAAGTTCATAACTTTATGGAAACACCCCAATATCAGAACAATGTTTTTCATGCTATTACTTTGAGGCGCATCAGTGACGATTTCAGCAGCCTTCCAATACAAGGGTTTGTTAAACGTCACAATTGTGGGAAGGTTGTGCTTCATGGCAAGGTTGCAAATAAAGTCTAATGTTAACAGAATGCACGATTTGTCCCCAGAGTACATATTGATTATAGAAAAAAAATTGTGTCTGCTATTTTCAATGCAAAAATGCTGAACTTATCATCAAGGGAGATAACTTTTCAAGACATTTTTTATAAGGCATAAACTAAGTCTCAAACAGAACACGTAGGCTTAGACACACATAGAGTAATGCAGTTAGAATCTAAAAATGCTCGGACGCTTAAAAATAATTAAATGTTTTCATCTCCGAAAATTAAGATGCATAAACATATTCATAGAAGTCGTTGTCCGAAAATTAGAGACCCCCTTCAAAAAGCATATTGCAACAACGTTAGGATATTCCTCTGTATGACGGCACTTGTCAAAGTGATAGAGTGTGCTAGTAAATATCATGTCCTGAAGTATTAAATACTTCAAGATATTTTTGCAATTTATTTTCAACCATTTACCGTAAAAAATGTGATGTTGTTTTACTGAAAGATATCCCGTGGTTAGCACCAGGTACAAAGATTTGCAGTTAATATTCTGTATATCCTCCAAAAGCAATCTGAATAATTATAATTGGCAGATATTCAAGAGGGAGACAGATAGACAGATAGTTTATTAAAGTTTCATTTCTGTACATACAATTGTATAAAAGGTTAAACATGACTCATTTAATAAATATAAAATAAGAAATAAGAGAGTTTAGATAAAATATATAAAATAAAATGTACAAAACCACTCAATTTGAGTTACAAGAGACTATGGGCAGCTTTACCTTTATATAAACACCATTAAAACATTTAAAAAGGTACATACAGTTAAAAGTGTAAAGATACAAAGATAAGCAGTTCGTTTTCTAATGTATAACACTCCAACAGCAATCAATATGATCATAATTGGTAGATATTCCAGAGGCAATACAAAACCAAAACTGTGAATACATTAAGCAGAACTTATTGGGTCCTTATAACAATTGTTTCAACTCATTAACCACATTTAGTTAAAGTTGTGGGTTAAACATTATCTACTGTATGTGTGCGTATTTGGAAGTTAATGGGGTGCATCTGTGCCTTCGGCTGCATTTATTATCTACCTTATATCAGGTATCCTTGTTTATATACCCAAATGAAGCAAATGTAACTAACGGTCCACTGACTTTTTGCAATTATCTGACAGGTTTTATGACTGTCATCTGGTTATAAAAGCACTTATGCAATGTGTTCACGGTCCAACGCAAATACAAAGATTTTTGATAAAAGGCAAATTTGCCAAAAATTTAGATTCATTTATATTAAGGGAAAATCTCCGAATCATCAAAATTAAAGATACAAAATATAATTATTTGGCATAAAAAAGATGTAGTCTGAATTCACTTTCTGTACACGCTTATATGATACTACCATCTTTTTGCCGACCAGTGGGCGAAGGAGTCTAAACTTTGCAGGTACGTGTGCAGGCCTTTTCCTTGCGTATCTAACGGACCCGTTCCCACAGCAAAGTTGTAGTAAATATTCCAAATTTGATTTTTTCCTGATTTCATACCAATTATTTTTATTTGTTTTTAAGAAAAAAGAAGTTCCTAATGATTATTATATCTTAATTTTATTCCAACCACATCTAACAAAGTATGTAAATATAATTTATATGATGTTGTTGTTATATTTTCAATTATTATAAAGAGATATCGTTAAGTATTAAATATTTTAAGCTATGTTTGCAATTTAATATTGTTAATATTGTTGATGTTGTTTTACAGAAAGATTTTACTTTGATCACAAAGTTAAAATAGGAGCCTTTAATATTCTTTAGGATGACCCTCCACAACTATCAGTATAATCAAAATCGGCAGTTGTTCCCGAGGTGATACAACATAAAAACGGTGAATAGATAAAGAAGATTGAAAGATAACCGTCATCCGATTGTAAATTTATTATGGAATGTGTCGACGGATCAACGCAAATAGGAAGAATTTTGATAAAATGCAACTGTCCGAACATTTTGAGTCACTAATGTAAGGGGAAAATCTGGGAGTCCGATAATCAGAGTTACAAAATATAATTATTTGAGATAAAAAAGATGGTGTCCGAAAACTGAGTGTCCTAAAACTTAGAGCAATTACGGTGCCTTACAATAGCTGACTTTCTCAATCATCACGTTTGAGTCAGTGGTTATTCACCTGTGGCCTTGGTGTTTGCGGTCATTTGGACGCCATGTTGAATTTCTTTGATGCTTTATAGACTAACATGATTTTTAATTATCTTATTGTTTTCTTTGCCCCCTGAGACCTAGGTATAGACCCCAAAATCAACAAATTTGAGTGGATACTTACATAGTTATTATCATGAGTAGGTTTTAGCGGCCATCTTGGCGGCCATTTTGGACCAATGTTGGATTTCTGTATAATTTAATACACTTACACTATGTGTGATGATCTTAATGTGTTCTTCGACCCCTAAAACCTAGGAATAGACACCAAAATTATCAAATTTGAGTGGATTAGTTATGATCATAAATGGGTTTTGATGGCCATTTTGGCGGCCATCTTGAAAAAATAACTTTCAGGAGGTCAAATTTATGTAAACTTTTGATATATTATAAAGGACCTCCAGCCCTACCAGGATCAGTTAAAATACCTTTTGTATCAATTTTTAGGGGGTTGATAGGTTTTTTTCATATATTGACCCTACTAATACCTATATGTTTCAATATTGCTATAGACGATATATCTGTTTGAATTGTTCACTACGTACTAAACGGTGTGTGTGTACATGTATATTTGTATCATTGATGTTAGCTATTAATATATTATGTTTTATTTTCATGTATGTTATTTAGTTTAACGGAGTTACAGTGTATCTCTATCTTCTTAGTTGAACAAGAAGCCGATAAATATTTATAATTCTGTCACATCACGGAAGAGTTTTACCTGTGATTGTAGCGAATTCGTAAACAAACATCTACTAATACAACGGTGTTAATAATCAGCGAGTTTTATGTTGATAATGGAATATGTATTGATATTATCAGTAAATATCAGTATGTTGCGCGCGATCATATATTGCACTCATTCATTTAATCGATATTGGGATATGATTGGCGTAGATACAGGTTTGTTTTAAAACCTATGATGGTGTGACGTTTTCTGTTTGGAATCATACTATGTGTCATAGGTGTGACTACTAAATGAAGCATATACTGATTTCATTTATTGAATGTTGTGCTACGTAAATACATTGTTCAGCGCTATATGCAATGTATGGCTTTTATTCGAAACTACATGTAATGTTAAACGCATAGCAATTGTTGATGTGTTATGGAACTGAATTATAATTGGAAAAAGGAAACTACTTTGTTATATTTCAACAAACGGTATCTAGAGCAAGGGATAAATAAGAGCGATTTTGTTGGTCTGTCGATATAACAGTTAATCGGCTGTAATATTTTATGAATGATAAGTAAACGAATGACTTGATGAATTGCAATCACTTTTAGCAGACATATGTACTATCATAACATTCAGGCAAATACTAAATGTTTATGGAGATATGGTCCCTGTTCGACATTAAATCTCTAAACAAATGTACACGTGACTCAGTTTTGTGTACTATATTTCAGTTTGTGTATGACAACTCATGCAATTATCGTGTTTCGTTGGACGCTGTTTTTTTCAGGATCCATATGTATTACAATAATATGTACAAGAAGACTGTATTATGGATATTTTCTCCCTTGCTGACGTGTGTTCTGGTTGTATGGGGAGTATGCTACACGGCTTATCCGTACGTCACTACGAGACCTAAAGCACTACTCACAGGTAAGAAAACCAATCTATTAACTGGTGTTTACACGTTGTTTGTGTGTATCATAAAATGTCAATGCTGCAACTAAGCACTTGTGTTGTCACTGTATTCCATACAGCTTTCGCCACATTTCTAATGAATGACACTGTCATTATATTTATTTCGACGAACAAGTATTTTCCTAGTTCTGTGTTAACTGTGCCGTTACCCATTTGCTATAAACAATAACTGTCCTTAATATGTACCTGTATTTGTGTAAAATGCATCTATACATTAATGTATCATTAGTTTATCTAGGTAAATTACACTGATGTAATTAAACAATCAGACTCATCATATTGCACTCATATTAACATTCTATCAGTCTAGATAATATTCGGATTTTTTTTGGGAAGCAGACACACGGAAAAACGCCACTTTGATTTTGGGATTACATTTTTTGTCAATAACAATGACAAATATTTGCTTTTTGAATGAGACACTATTATGGTCCTTAGTATTAAATTCGTTTATTGTTTTATTCAGAACATAACTACATCCAGTTTCTACTGAATGTGCATTGAAGATAAAACCACATATTTCCTGTTTAAAATATGTAGAAATATATTAAAAGATCTATATTGTTCTTTCAGAGATCAATTCACTTAATGACACGGGAACTTTTTACAACAGAATGCCGACAAACACACCGACGAACGGTGTTCGTGTCCACCGCAGTATACTGAGCCACAGATCAACTATCCTGATAATAGCGTATATGNGGGGGGGGGCGTTTCCGTCTCAATCAAATACTCCTATGCTTTGTAAAAAATGTATACAGTGACTATGTTTCCATCGTGAGCACCGTGCAACCGTAGTTACTTACCGGCCAAGATATACCCGATCATACCGACTGCGAAATGGACCCAGTTGAAAAGTGTGCGGAGCTTATGTTCGGGGTTAGGGCGAAACAGTGCCATAAGGGGCTGGAAAAAAAATGTTTTCATCATGTATGTTAGTTTGACTGCGGGTATATAAGTTTAAATAAAAGGCGATACGCTTAGATAGCGCCAAAACAAAACCACTCCATACAATTATATGAAAATACGCTTAAGATAGGAATTGTTGAAATTGACAAATGGTGTATTTACGAAGTAAAGACAGATGGAGGTCAAAAGTATGATGACACTGTTTACAGAGGGATTTAGACTATCATTTTTTTTATTTCTCCTGTTTCAGTTACTGAAATTAATAATTGTTAACGGTGAATGAACAATTTGCAGACTTGTGAACAGAACAACTCCCCTCCCCCCGAAAAAAAACAACAAGAACAAACACACTGGATCGATCAAACATTACACATTTTTAAATAATATCCTCATTTTTCTTTTTGTGATAATAAAAATTTAAAAAATATATATATTTAATATGTAGAGAAAAATGTATCACTGTAACATTGACAACAACCATTGTTATGCCGTTGAGGAAAAACAGAAAAAAATGCGAACATAACAAATACAAAACAGACAAAAATACCACAAGACAAATATGTGGACGATACGTACGTTCAAGAACATGATGATTGTGACGATAATTCCCAGCACCGGGTGTCCAGTCGTAGGTCTCGTGAACGGCGCGGGCATCTTAAAATACCAAAACAGAGTTATTTTTTGAACTTATGACATTGGGTATATATTATATGATATAATAAAACTAATACATCATAACTATCAGAAGCAGCATAATCATCAGCAGCAACAACAACATCAGATTCAACATCAAGAGTGTTATAACGTTTTATTTAAGAATACACACAACATGCTTTTTGTCTAAGAATCAAGTAAACTGACCTGACTATATCCTCGCACTTCGACGAAAATGGGTATGAATCCAATCGTGCCAAAGATCATCAGGCCAACCATGCAGCCGCGATGAAACTACAAAAACAATTCAACAACGTTACACTTAATATAAGTATCAGGACCTTTAGGAAAAGAATTTATATCGCCATTGTGATGATAGAAATCATCATTATCCTCCTCCTCCTCTTCATCAAATATAATCCTCCTTTTCATCATCCTCCTCCCCCTCATCATCATCATCATCACCATTATTATTATCATCATCATCATCATCATCATACAGACATTGTCATCATGATCAACCTTATCATTATAATAATTATGATTATAATTATCATTAATACTGAATGTGTATGTATTGTTTTATACTAATATGATACAGTATGCTGCCTATCTATACCTGGAACCAGTACTTGGTGCTGAATAGTTTCTTATCAGGCAGCAGGTCTTTCTGGTACCTGGCTATCACGATACCGATGGAGCAACACACCATCCACGCAAGGGTCATCATCACGCCTGTGGATTCATATTTATGATTGCTTATTTTGTTATCAATCATAAGGCGTTTGGACTATTGTAAGGTATTCCTTATCAATAATTGTATGTACTTGAAAAGGTTTTCATTCATTTAAATTATTTATTTGAATTGTCATAAAACATACATTGGTTTTGTACGTGTATCTCTGTTTATTATTATTATTATATTTTTAAACACAGTTTGTATCAATGAAAACTCATAGACATAGACGGTTTAGGTTATTAAAATGATTTGAAAATTGGGTGAAGTCACTCTGATTCATTAACTTTTAAACTTCTTTAAAATGCGATTCAAATAGTGTTTTGCATATATTGTATATATGTGACAATCACAAACAAACCCCGCTGTTACCATGGAGTTTGACAAGGGGACTGCAAAGGTTGTAGCGTTTGTAGATGGTCTTGGAGTTGAAGTCCACCTTGCCATCGCTCGTGTGGGGGATCATGTGGTGCATGCCCATATTCCACTCACCTTGATAACGTGCAAAGTATAATTCACTTTGACATATGTATAATACCAAACGTGTTTGCATTGGTTGCTTCCCCTATGGGTTAACTATGGCCAATGCGCATTTGTTACGTCCCCTTTCTGTTTACTATTGCCACTGCGCATTTGTTGCCTCCCCTATCTGTTAACTATGGCAACTACATTAACAGGTTAAATCCACATCTGCTAGGACTAAACCGTTTATTATCATTTGTTATTTATTTAATGAAATTCCGTGCACTTTTCTACAAAAATGTATTTTTTATATATGGTTGACAAATTAAAATTGTAACTGAAAGGAGGCTGGTAATACACGTTTGAAATCACAAAGGTCATGAGCGAGATATGACTTTGGTATACACTTGTTATTATGTCGAATTGAAG